>CM026392.1:57375138-57454218 GCA_014843695.1 Archivesica marissinica
ATTATACCGGACATAACAAGAATCATGTCAATCTATGCTGAACATTATACCGGACATAACAAGAATCATGTCAATCTATGCCGTGTACCATACTGGACATAACCAGAATCATGTCAATCTATGCTGTGTACCATACTGGACATAACAAGAATCATGTCAATCTATGCTGTGTACCATACTGGACATAACAAGAATCATGTCAATCTATGCTGAACATACTGGACATAACAAGAATCATGTCAATCTATGCTGTGCACCATACTGGACATAACAAGAATCATGTCAATCTATGCTGTGTACCATACTGGACATAACAAGAATCATGTCAATCTATGCTGTGTACCATACTGGACATAACAAGAATCATGTCAATCTATGCTGTACATTATACTGGACATAACAAGAATCATGTCAATCTATGCTGACCATACCGGACATAACAAGAATCATGTCAATCTATGCTGACATATCGGACATAACAAGAATCATGTCAATCTATGCTGTGCACCATACTGGACATAACAAGAATCATGTCAATCTATGCTGTGCATCATACTGGACATAACAAGAATCATGTCAATCTATGCTGTGTACCATACTGGACATAACAAGAATCATGTCAATCTATGCTGTGTACCATACTGGACATAACAAGAATCATGTCAATCTATGCTGTGTACCATACTGGACATAACAAGAATCATGTCAATCTATGCTGTGTACCATACTGGACATAACAAGAATCATGTCAATCTATGCTGTGCACCATACTGGACATAACAAGAATCATGTCAATCTATGCTGTGCACCATACTGGACATAACAAGAATCATGTCAATCTATGCTGTGTACCATACTGGACATAACAAGAATCATGTCAATCTATGCTGTGTACCATACTGGACATAACAAGAATCATGTCAATCTATGCTGTGTACCATACTGGACATAACAAGAATCATGTCAATCTATGCTGTGTACCATACTGGACATAACAAGAATCATGTCAATCTATGCTGTGTACCATACTGGACATAACCAGAATCATGTCAATCTATGCTGTGTACCATACTGGACATAACAAGAATCATGTCAATCTATGCTGTGCATTATACCGGACATAACAAGAATCATGTCAATCTATGCTGTGTACCATACTGGACATAACAAGAATCATGTCAATCTATGCTGTGTACCATACTGGACATAACAAGAATCATGTCAATCTATGCTGTGTACCATACTGGACATAACAAGAATCATGTCAATCTATGCTGTGTACCATACTGGACATAACAAGAATCATGTCAATCTATGCTGTGTACCATACTGGACATAACCAGAATCATGTCAATCTATGCTGTGTACCATACTGGACATAACAAGAATCATGTCAATCTATGCTGTGTACCATACTGGACATAACAAGAATCATGTCAATCTATGCTGTGTACCATACTGGACATAACAAGAATCATGTCAATCTATGCCGTGTACCATACTGGACATAACAAGAATCATGTCAATCTATGCTGTGCACCATACTGGACATAACAAGAATCATGTCAATCTATGCTGTGTACCATACTGGACATAACAAGAATCATGTCAATCTATGCTGTGTACCATACTGGACATAACAAGAATCATGTCAATCTATGCTGTGCATCATACCGGACATAACAAGAATCATGTCAATCTATGCTGTGTACCATACTGGACATAACCAGAATCATGTCAATCTATGCTGTGTACCATACTGGACATAACAAGAATCATGTCAATCTATGCTGTGTACCATACTGGACATAACCAGAATCATGTCAATCTATGCTGTGTACCATACTGGACATAACAAGAATCATGTCAATCTATGCTGTGTACCATACTGGACATAACAAGAATCATGTCAATCTATGCCGTGTACCATACTGGACATAACAAGAATCATGTCAATCTATGCCGTGTACCATACTGGACATAACAAGAATCATGTCAATCTATGCTGTGTACCATACTGGACATAACAAGAATCATGTCAATCTATGCTGTGTACCATACTGGACATAACAAGAATCATGTCAATCTATGCTGTGTACCATACTGGACATAACAAGAATCATGTCAATCTATGCTGTGTACCATACTGGACATAACAAGAATCATGTCAATCTATGCTGTGTACCATACTGGACATAACCAGAATCATGTCAATCTATGCTGTGTACCATACTGGACATAACAAGAATCATGTCAATCTATGCTGTGTACCATACTGGACATAACAAGAATCATGTCAATCTATGCTGTGTACCATACTGGACATAACAAGAATCATGTCAATCTATGCTGTGTACCATACTGGACATAACAAGAATCATGTCAATCTATGCTGTGTACCATACTGGACATAACAAGAATCATGTCAATCTATGCTGTGTACCATACTGGACATAACAAGAATCATGTCAATCTATGCTGTGTACCATACTGGACATAACAAGAATCATGTCAATCTATGCTGTGCATCATACTGGACATAACAAGAATCATGTCAATCTATGCTGTGTACCATACTGGACATAACAAGAATCATGTCAATCTATGCTGTGTACCATACTGGACATAACAAGAATCATGTCAATCTATGCTGTGCATTATACCGGACATAACAAGAATCATGTCAATCTATGCTGTACATTATACTGGACATAACAAGAATCATGTCAATCTATGCTGTGCATTATACCGGACATAACAAGAATCATGTCAATCTATGCTGTGTACCATACTGGACATAACAAGAATCATGTCAATCTATGCTGTGCATTATACCGGACATAACAAGAATCATGTCAATCTATGCTGTGTACCATACTGGACATAACAAGAATCATGTCAATCTATGCTGTGTACCATACTGGACATAACAAGAATCATGTCAATCTATGCTGTGTACCATACTGGACATAACAAGAATCATGTCAATCTATGCTGTGTACCATACTGGACATAACAAGAATCATGTCAATCTATGCTGTGTACCATACTGGACATAACAAGAATCATGTCAATCTATGCTGTGCACCATACGGACATAACAAGAATCATGTCAATCTATGCTGACCATACTGGACATAACAAGAATCATGTCAATCTATGCTGTGCATCATACTGGACATAACAAGAATCATGTCAATCTATGCTGTGTACCATACTGGACATAACAAGAATCATGTCAATCTATGCTGTGCACCATACTGGACATAACAAGAATCATGTCAATCTATGCTGTGTACCATACTGGACATAACAAGAATCATGTCAATCTATGCTGTGTACCATACTGGACATAACAAGAATCATGTCAATCTATGCTGTGTACCATACTGGACATAACAAGAATCATGTCAATCTATGCTGTGTACCATACTGGACATAACAAGAATCATGTCAATCTATGCTGTGCACCATACTGGACATAACAAGAATCATGTCAATCTATGCTGTGTACCATACTGGACATAACAAGAATCATGTCAATCTATGCTGTGTACCATACTGGACATAACAAGAATCATGTCAATCTATGCTGTGTACCATACTGGACATAACCAGAATCATGTCAATCTATGCTGTGTACCATACTGGACATAACCAGAATCATGTCAATCTATGCTGTGCACCATACTGGACATAACAAGAATCATGTCAATCTATGCTGTGTACCATACTGGACATAACAAGAATCATGTCAATCTATGCTGTGTACCATACTGGACATAACAAGAATCATGTCAATCTATGCTGTGCACCATACCGGACATAACAAGAATCATGTCAATCTATGCTGTGCACCATACTGGACATAACCAGAATCATGTCAATCTATGCTGTGCACCATACTGGACATAACAAGAATCATGTCAATCTATGCTGTGTACCATACTGGACATAACAAGAATCATGTCAATCTATGCTGTGCATCATACCGGACATAACAAGAATCATGTCAATCTATGCTGTGTACCATACTGGACATAACCAGAATCATGTCAATCTATGCTGTGTACCATACTGGACATAACAAGAATCATGTCAATCTATGCTGTGTACCATACTGGACATAACAAGAATCATGTCAATCTATGCTGTGTACCATACTGGACATAACAAGAATCATGTCAATCTATGCTGTGTACCATACTGGACATAACCAGAATCATGTCAATCTATGCTGTGTACCATACTGGACATAACAAGAATCATGTCAATCTATGCCGTGTACCATACTGGACATAACAAGAATCATGTCAATCTATGCTGTGTACCATACTGGACATAACCAGAATCATGTCAATCTATGCTGTGTACCATACTGGACATAACAAGAATCATGTCAATCTATGCTGTGTACCATACTGGACATAACAAGAATCATGTCAATCTATGCTGTGTACCATACTGGACATAACAAGAATCATGTCAATCTATGCTGTGTACCATACTGGACATAACCAGAATCATGTCAATCTATGCTGTGTACCATACTGGACATAACAAGAATCATGTCAATCTATGCTGTGTACCATACTGGACATAACAAGAATCATGTCAATCTATGCTGTGTACCATACTGGACATAACAAGAATCATGTCAATCTATGCTGTGCATTATACCGGACATAACAAGAATCATGTCAATCTATGCTGTGCACCATACTGGACATAACAAGAATCATGTCAATCTATGCTGTGTACCATACTGGACATAACAAGAATCATGTCAATCTATGCCGTGCATCATACCGGACATAACAAGAATCATGTCAATCTATGCTGTGCACCATACCGGACATAACAAGAATCATGTCAATCTATGCTGTGTACCATACTGGACATAACCAGAATCATGTCAATCTATGCTGTGTACCATACTGGACATAACCAGAATCATGTCAATCTATGCTGTGTACCATACTGGACATAACAAGAATCATGTCAATCTATGCTGTGCATCATACCGGACATAACAAGAATCATGTCAATCTATGCTGTGCATCATACTGGACATAACAAGAATCATGTCAATCTATGCTGTGTACCATACTGGACATAACAAGAATCATGTCAATCTATGCCGTGTACCATACTGGACATAACAAGAATCATGTCAATCTATGCTGTGTACCATACTGGACATAACAAGAATCATGTCAATCTATGCTGTGTACCATACTGGACATAACAAGAATCATGTCAATCTATGCTGTGTACCATACTGGACATAACAAGAATCATGTCAATCTATGCTGTGTACCATACTGGACATAACAAGAATCATGTCAATCTATGCTGTGCACCATACCGGACATAACAAGAATCATGTCAATCTATGCTGTGTACCATACTGGACATAACAAGAATCATGTCAATCTATGCTGTGCATTATACCGGACATAACAAGAATCATGTCAATCTATGCTGTGCACATACCGGACATAACAAGAATCATGTCAATCTATGCTGTACATCATACTGGACATAACAAGAATCATGTCAATCTATGCTGTGTACCATACTGGACATAACAAGAATCATGTCAATCTATGCTGTGTACCATACTGGACATAACAAGAATCATGTCAATCTATGCTGTGTACCATACTGGACATAACAAGAATCATGTCAATCTATGCTGTACATTATACCGGACATAACAAGAATCATGTCAATCTATGCTGTGTACCATACTGGACATAACAAGAATCATGTCAATCTATGCTGTGTACCATACTGGACATAACAAGAATCATGTCAATCTATGCTGTACATTATACCGGACATAACAAGAATCATGTCAATCTATGCTGTGCATTATACCGGACATAACAAGAATCATGTCAATCTATGCTGTGCATTATACCGGACATAACAAGAATCATGTCAATCTATGCTGTGTACCATACTGGACATAACAAGAATCATGTCAATCTATGCTGTGTACCATACTGGACATAACAAGAATCATGTCAATCTATGCTGTGTACCATACTGGACATAACAAGAATCATGTCAATCTATGCTGTGTACCATACTGGACATAACAAGAATCATGTCAATCTATGCTGAACATTATACCGGACATAACAAGAATCATGTCAATCTATGCTGTACATTATACCGGACATAACAAGAATCATGTCAATCTATGCTGTGTACCATACCGGACATAACAAGAATCATGTCAATCTATGCTGTGCATTATACCGGACATAACAAGAATCATGTCAATCTATGCTGTGCACCATACCGGACATAACAAGAATCATGTCAATCTATGCTGTGCATTATACCGGACATAACAAGAATCATGTCAATCTATGCTGTGTACCATACTGGACATAACAAGAATCATGTCAATCTATGCTGTACATCATACTGGACATAACAAGAATCATGTCAATCTATGCTGTGTACCATACTGGACATAACAAGAATCATGTCAATCTATGCTGTGTACCATACTGGACATAACAAGAATCATGTCAATCTATGCTGTGCACCATACCGGACATAACAAGAATCATGTCAATCTATGCTGTGCATTATACCGGACATAACAAGAATCATGTCAATCTATGCTGTGCACCATACTGGACATAACAAGAATCATGTCAATCTATGCTGTGCACCATACTGGACATAACAAGAATCATGTCAATCTATGCTGTGTACCATACTGGACATAACAAGAATCATGTCAATCTATGCTGTGTACCATACTGGACATAACAAGAATCATGTCAATCTATGCTGTGTACCATACTGGACATAACAAGAATCATGTCAATCTATGCTGTGTACCATACTGGACATAACAAGAATCATGTCAATCTATGCTGTGTACCATACTGGACATAACCAGAATCATGTCAATCTATGCTGTGCATTATACTGGACATAACCAGAATCATGTCAATCTATGCTGTGCATTATACTGGACATAACCAGAATCATGTCAATCTATGCCGTGCACCATACTGGACATAACCAGAATCATGTTGATCTATAATGTGCATTAGAAGCCTAAGGTATATATGGGAGAAGTTTAAGATATACACAGGAGAAGCTTAACCCTTTCCTCCATAGAGATTGAGGTTAATATCTATTATATCTTCATACAAACGACAGCCATTTAGCTATCATGCTGTGGATAAGTAGTCGCAATATCTATCCCACCTCCATAGATATTACTGGGACTACATGAGATTCTGGCCTTAATTATGAACATTGGTTTCGCTACTACATTGTCAATGTATATCCTATTGGTAATGGCATCAAGAGGTGCTTCTATGGGAGAAAGGGTTAAGATATGCAAGGGAGAAGCTTAAGATATACAAGGCAGATGTTTAAGATATACAAGGGAGATGCTTAAGATATGCAAGGGAGAAGCTTAAGATATACAAGGGAGAAGCTTAAGATATACAAGGCAGAAGCGTAACATATACAAGGGATACTTAAGATATACAAGGGAGATGTTTAAGATATACAAGGGAGATGCTTAAGATATACAAGGGAGATGTTTAAGATATACAAGGGAGATGTTTAAGAGAGAAGATTGTTGACTCAATCAAGTGTGCTTTTAACATTCACGTGTCATTTACACGTGAGGCACTCATGCATGCCGGACAGCTCAGTGCATGGACAACTATTCCTCACAAATCGCTGTCTAGCTGAAGCTATGTGGAACTATTTAATGAACTTTTTGAATTTGTACATCTATTGTACAGACAGATCTGTAGTCCAGTGGTTAGCATGCTGGATTGGTAATCCAGGGATCGCAGGTTCGATCCCCCGTCTAACCCTAAAATAATTAACAGACTTTCAAATAGGACTTTAAACCGAGATCTTGTGTCGGTGCTTTACACCATGCACGTAAAAGAACCAGAGGAGACTCTGGAATGGGTCTCTGTCTATCATTACACTATCCTCCAAAATCTAAAATGACTAATCTCTTCAGGAAGCGTCGCTCATATGGGCAATCGGTAGCGACCATAAATAAACGTAAAACACACATACATGTATATCTATTGTTGTCAACCACCTCTTATCGGGCTCGGTTCCTCCCACACGAATGACCACACACGCTTTCATCCGTGCCAACGAGAGTGATTAATATAAGTTGTTAAAACTTGCTTCAAAATCGTTGTAAAATAAATAAAGTTTAAACTTAAACGGTAACATAAGCCCACTATCGAACGATATGCTGTCAATGTGCTGAATTTTTAAATTGATTCAAATGAGGGGTTATTCCTCATACTAGTATATACGTATGTTCCATTAATATCAAACCCGGTCCGCCTCCGTGGTCGAGTGGTTACGGTCGCTGACTTGTATACCACTGTAACCTATCATCACTGATGATCATGGGTTTCGAGCCCTGCTCAGGCCGTGTCTCATTTATATGAAAAAGTTGGCAGTTTCTTACGGAGGTTGGTGCACCCAAGTACTGGTTAACCGCTGGAGCATGCCCAGGAAAGGTGTTGTTAGGTAAACTGCCCACCGGCGATATAGCCCAAAATGGTGCTGATGCAGGCGTAAAACCCGAAATATAACATAATAATAATATCAAACCCCTTGCGGGGACATCTATAGACATGTTGTCCTGGGTATGCTTAGACAACCTAAGCGTTTAACCAGGACAAAGCAATGTGTGTGAGGTGCCTTGCTCAATGACACTACATACATGTACGTGGCCTGACCGACCATCGAACCCGGGACCGCTCAATTCCAAATCTGACGCTCTACCACTGGACCACGGATGCCACACAATACTAGGGGTAGGAAAGGTTCCCAGCCCCTCAGATATTTTTCACCAGTGCTGGTGCTAGAGTGCGATTGGGACAAGCGTGTAAGCCAGAACTGCCCTATCTCTTCCTTATTAACTTTGTTTTCATCTATCTTCATGTAATGTCAAACCCATCGCAGGGATGTACATGTAGATATGTAATAAATTCATACAAGAGGATATAGAGGACACTTCTCCCACGGAAACCTTCAACTGCAGGGATTTACATGTAGATATGTAATAAATTCATACAAGAGGATATAGAGGACACTTCTCCCACGGAAACCTTCAACTTTCCTATCATTTTTCTGATTATTATTGGTCGGTCGGTCTGTTGTGTCAGAGGGTAGATTATTAGCCCAACACCCATTTCCTGGGTAAGAACCATTACTCATCTCTCCAACCATTTACCACTTGTCCCTGATAGGGAGCAAGCCCGGGTGGTAGCAGTGAAAGGCACGTTCTAACGACAGCGCGCTAAATAACTCGGCAACATAGAATCATCTCCCTATCTTGGAGCTCTTATTCTTACTTACTCCTGGTTGAACCGAAATTATTAACTGTGTGATTGTTAATGACTAATTACTGCCTAAATTATGACTAAATCAATAATCTCTATGCCATAGTCGAGGACATATTACATTAACAAAACAACATAAATTCCTTACCTAAACCATCAAGGCTGGCTTCCTTCCCCATTACAACAGACATGACAAGTCAAACTCGTCTAGAAAATGACAGGTATCCTATTATCCCTTTGTGAGCCTCTCGCTGTGACCTTGACCTTGATAAAATGTCAAAGGGGGCCCCTCACAGTCTTGTTTACGACAACACGCTTCATAAATGTACGTCCATACCTTAATAGAACAACAGTATAACACTCTAAACAACATAGACAACATTCAGTTAGTTAGTAAGTGATAACTAAGCCAAATGGCGTGTTCCACAATGTCCGATACCGTTGCAAAAAAGTTAACGCCACGCTAAAATTAACAGTGAACCGGTGTTTTTCGTTCCTATTTATTCCGTGAAATGTGTCACAAATGAAGGCTTTATGAATAAACTTATCTTACCTAATTCACCATTCATCTTATTTCTATACGTTTCTCACTTTTCCTTCAAGAAACTGGTAAAAACTGTGTCATATAATCATGGAATCTGTTTATCCATTTGTTATTCGGCTTACCACACCGTGTTGAACTTTTGATGACAGACTGACCTACATATCCGACGTAAATGACCCAATTTCTGCTTACCAGACGCTCGTTTTGATTGGTTAATTAAAAGTTGTTTGTGCCTTCTTTCTTAATAAAAACATAATTCCATCCGATTTTCAGTTAATTGAACGCTATAATTTTGGATAAAAACATTGTCCAATATGCTTTAGACAGACTATTTTCATCAGAAATGGCAATACTGAGAGATATGGGTCAATAGCGTAACCAATCAAATGTCTTGTTACAAATGATCTAGTGTCTAGGGAAAAATATGAGCCGTAAGATGTAAACAACTATTTATGGTAACATGGGCCATATAAATCTATTGAATGCTTTATTTTATTAATCTTTTGTTCTAAAATGGGGCGGTATTTAATCATTACGTTGGAATATATAAATATGGGTCGAGCACGCTCATAACTTTACACTAGGAGAGGAAATCCAGAAAAAGAAGTCTTAGGCTAAATTTATGATCTATCCGCCCACACGGCTTTATGTATTAGAGATATGTAAATCTAGATTCTGGATCAATTAATGTATTCTGAAAACAAACAACATTATTGCTGGCTTATTTAATTTAATTACATAGAACGAATCAATACATAATTGGAGTCCTGTCCCCACGGTGACTGTCACCACGGTGACCCCCTTTATTTAAGCATAGAGCACGTGTGCACCGTGCACGAAGCGCCTAGATTTAGCATGTTGTACATTTATCACGCTATGGTTCGGAACTCGGTAACGTGTTCAGAGACGGAGTAGATTTCCCCAAGGCCCTTAATTGTCCGCTACAGGAAACTAGCCCATGGGATGTATATGATAACAGTGAAAGGCGAATTCAAACGACAGCGTGCTAGAATGTTGAACTACTGAAATCTTAGCTCGGACCTTTCAATATATGTACTGTGCGTGCTTTACGTTTATTTATCGTCGCTACCGGTTGCCCATATGAACGACGGCTCCTGAAGAGATTAGTCATTTTAGATTTTTGGAGGATAGTGCAATGATACAGACAGAGACCCATTCCAGAGTCTCCTCTGGTTCTTTTACGTGCACGGTGTAAAGCAACGACACGAGACCTCGGTTTAACGTCCCATCTGAAAGACTGATTATTTTTATTAGGGTCAGACGGGGGATCGAACCTGCGATCCCTGGATTACCAGTCCAGCGTGTTACCACTGGACTACAGATCCGTCTGTAATTGAGTGTGGTGTATGAGATGTTGGATAGCATCAGGGGTGGCATAGTATTTAATTACCCAGGGATGAGAGTGTTTAAAGTCCCATATGAAAGGTATAAAAGTAAAGTAAAGTGTTTGTTTATTATTATAGTATTTAAAGGGCCAGCCATTTCTGACTTATGAGACACCTCTTTTTATGAACATCAGTACTTCCCGAATCCTATGCTTGTATGCCAGGCGCCAGGCTGGTAGGCAATCGGTAACCATTATTTAACTAGCTGGCGGCTCACCAACCGGCCATATCAGAACGAAACCCTGATGAGATTCGAACCTTCGACCTCCCGCTCCGTAGGCGGACGCCTTAACCACTGGGCCACGGAGACGGTATATGTACTGACATTGTCTTATATAATATACAGTCTGTCAACAGGATTTAAAATCCGTCCGCCTACGTGGTCGAGTGGTTAAGGTCGCTGACTTGTAAACCATTGTAACCTATCATCACTGATGGTCACGGGTTCGAGCCCAGCTCAGAGTTGGCAGTTTCTTACGGAGATTGGTGCACCAAGTATTGGTTAACCGCTGGAGTCTTCCCAGAAAAGCAGTTGTTAGGTAAGCTGCATGTCGATCAATTTGGCAACCGGTAGCGACGTTAAATAAACTTAAATAAAAGTTGGCAGTTTCTCGGAGGTTGGTGCACCAAGTATTGATTAACCACTGGAGCCTGTCCAGAAAAGGTGTTGTTAGGTAAGCTGCATGTGGCAGCCGGTAGCGACGTTAAATAAACTTAAATTAAAAAAAATAAAGGATTGAGAAGAAAGTATAGACTAGTTATGTAGACAGACCCCTGTAGTGGCAAACCTATTTTACGGTTGTCTAGATGTGTGTGGTCTGTTGCTACCCACTGGTGTTTCACTGTACGTTATCTTGTAGTATGCATTATGTATGCATGACCTCATGGGCGTTTAGCCTAATGGGTTTGAAATCAATTGTCTTTCAGACATAAAATAAGTGTTAATGATGAACTAAGCACTACATAATTTAAGATGAAAAATGATTGAAAATTGTGCACGAGGAGAACAACAACAGTGGCGGTCTTACTGTCCCCCCCCCCATTCTATACAAACACAACAATAATATTATTATATTATAATCAATAAAAGTATGGTTACAATACATATCCAAGAATTTCAAATATTAAACACAGAATGTTTTTTGTTTCAAATTCTTATTATATAAAATGTTGCTTATTTTCTTAATCATTTTCCCCTTTTTCTATTAGTATCATTAACTTTAGTAAAGTACTAGCACAACTCTTGTATTCAGTCTCTTTGTTAATTACAATCTAGTCTTTTGGGGAGGGCCGTAACTAATGTTGTTAAAACTTGTGGCCCAACCCATTTGCTTCAACATATAATGACAATCCTTGAGCAAACAATGCCACGAATCATGCATTATGGATAGTTATACAAGTTTGTTCATTTGTTTTGTATTGTACATTGTATATATAGAATGCAATAAAATATGATTAAACTTCAGTAATATAATCAAATATATTTATCTATCTTCCTTTATGTCGAACCCCTCGCGGGGACGTAGACATGTTGCGCGTCAAAAACCGCAAAGAAGTTAATAAAAGTATGAATAGTTAAAAGCATAATTTAAGAAAGTAATGAAAATAAGTTGCGGTAAAAGTTTAAAAGCAGCTGCGCAGAACAACTAGGGACTGGCATGATCAATATGGCAAACTGCCGTATTGAATTGCTCTATGGTAGGGAGATGGACAATGTCAGGAGGGAGATGGTTCCAATGGTAGATTGTTCTTGGAAAAAAGGAAAACTTGTAGTAGTCTGTAGTTGCTGTAATTAACCTATAGCTTAAGGAATTGCAATGGCGAGCAGGACGGGAGAGGGGAACTAGGTAATTTTTAATGGGAATATAGCAACAAGATCATTATGAATTTTATACATAAGGGATAACCTATTGTCATTGTTATCTGTCTCATTGCACTATATCCATCAACAATCTAAAACGAATCTCTCCTGGAAGCGTCTCCTATATGGGAAACCGGTCGGTAACGACGATAAATGATGCGAAGGATTTGTTTGTTTTCACACGAAGGTGTACAATCACCTAACTGCCATTCTTTCGTACTCACGAACCAATGGCCAACATTTCCTGATATAGCTATATAGATTTCTTTCATTATACTACAGTGATTTGGATTACTCTGTAATTTCCTATACCAATCCTCTGCAGTGCCTCATGACGCATTGCAAAGTGCATGCGTGGGAACTGGATTGATGCTTCCATTGGATCACACAATATCGGAAACGTCATACCGGTGTCGTAGATTATTGTTTTAGTGATATATCTTGTCTTTGTATATTTACTCTACATTGATCTGTCTCTGTTATGGGTCGTTTGAATATTCATATGGCATAGTGTAGGCTACACGTATTTGTTGAAAACGAGTGTTTTGTTTTAGTGCTACTGGTGGTGTTGGCCGTAAGATAGAGCCTCTCCCATTCTAGAAACACCCATGGTTCTTTTACATGGCCGGTGTATATCACTGATTGTGGCTGTCCGATTCGCTCAGTGGTTAGCGCGCTCGCTTCTCACCAATGCAACCCGGTTTCGATCCTCGGACCGGGATGTATGTGATATGGTACAGGGTGATCACCAGCTCGGACAGGTGGGTTTTCTCCGGGTACTCGTCTTTCCTCCCACACGAATGACCGCATATTCGTTTCCATCGGCGCCAGTGAGAGTGATTAATATAATTTGTTAAAGCTTGTTTCGCAATCGTTGTAAATTAAATAAGGTTTCAACTTTAACGCTCAAATGGGTATGTTTTTATGAAGAAATGTCTAAATTTAGTGCTACTGAATCTAAAACCAAACATGTGCTTCTTATACATTCTGGTGCTATATTGTTTACAAATATTAGCAAGTACGTTTTCTTATACATTCTGGTGCTATATTGTTTACAAAGATTAGCAAGTACGTTTTCTTATGCAAGTACGTTTTCTTATGCATTCTGGTGCTATATTGTTTACAAAGATTAGCAAGTACGTTTTCTTATACATTATGGTGCTATATTGTTTACAAATATTAGCAAGTACGTTTTCTTATACATTCTGGTGCTATATTGTTTACAAAGATTAGCAAGTACGTTTTCTTATACATTCTGGTGCTATATTGTTTACAAAGATTAGCAAGTACGTTTTCTTATACATTCTGGTGCTATATTATTTACAAATATTAGCAAGTACGTTTTCTTATGCAAGTACGTTTTCTTATGCATTCTGGTGCTATATTGTTTACAAAGATTAGCAAGTACGTTTTCTTATGCAAGTACGTTTTCTTATGCATTCTGGTGCTATATTGTTTACAAAGATTAGCAAGTACGTTTTCCCAATATCACGATTCCCAGAACAAGTGTAGGGCAAGCGCTTCTAGCGATCTATCGGGTGAACGATCAAATCAAGGTCAGACGGTGTTATTGATATAGTGGTCTGGGATTGGTTGAAAAAGTGTAGGGAAGCCCTTAAGAGTTATTGATACATGAACTGATTGGCTGAGTAGGTATTGTCACAAATATTGAAAATGACTTCTAAATATTAAAATACAATATATGAGCTGCATTTTGGAATATTTAAAAATATGTGCAGACTATTTGGTGACAAATAAACAGCATATTATAAATGCAGGTGTCAGTGCAACATTCACCACCAAATTACCTTTAGTGGGAAATATAAAAAAAACCGCAATTGGTCAACCCCATTGAAATTTGACATTTTCCTGTGGCTCAAAGGCCATTCTGTTGAAAACTACTCTCTTTTGTGCCAAACTATTTTTGGGGAAAATCAAATGGCACTGTGTGTTATAATGGTGGCCTATGGAAATTGCAATAGCGATGTCTGACCTAAAGTCGAGTGTTAAGTGCATTGTTACTCACCCCTTCCACTCCCCCCGACCCCCAAAGAGATCAACATATGTTGAACTGTGTTGGCCTTCTCAGTTCAGGTACAATGTATTTTTGTTTATGTGTTGTTTAACGTCGCTACCGGTTGCCCATTTGAGCGATGGGCAGTTTACTTAACAACACGTTTCCTGGGCAGGCTCCAGCGGTTAACCAGTACTTGGTGAACGATGAGTTTGTGCTCTTGGTACAAAAATAACATCTGTGATGATATAAAACAGTTTAAATACAATGATGATAATCGTGTTCAATAAGATCAAAGATCGACTTTATAAGTAGTTGATTGACGAGTGAAGTCACAGTGTTGTATGTGCATTCTCTTGGGTTCGAGCTCTGGCGTGTGCTGATGGGCGGCCCAATCACTGTACTGGCCACATCACGGTTGTCATTCTTGCGGCGGTGTTTGGGTCTATTGTTCATATTGCCACTTTTCTCGCTAATCCAATCACTCACTTATATACTGTAATGGTGTAGATATTATGATATAATAATATTATGTTCCTAGCCAATTACTAGAATCCTAGATATATACATGTATCTATGTATACATTTTTATTTATATTTCCATATATTATTGTCATGTGTAAGTGATTAGTTTAAAGCAGCATTATATCGTAATAAAGGATGTTTTGGGTAAAATATAAATACTAATGTGTGTGTGTTTACAAAAATCGAAATAGTCGCTCAGAAACGATAAAATTCCAATAAATTTAAACCGTCGTATACGCGAATTTGTTTATCAACACGCGAACTTGAACACGCACAACGCGCATACGTGAAACAACAGAGGATGTAGAAAACAACGTATATATTTTGAACATGAACGACTATCTATCTATCTTCCTCTAATGTCGAACCCCTCGCGGGGATGTAGAAATGTCCCTAAAAGACTTAGCTAACAGAGGTATGAATCAACATATCAAGTCATTTAATGAAAAAAAAGGTTGTAAACAAGTGCGTGACCGATCGACTCGGAAAGTCCTACTTTCGGTTTCGAGTTTGTTTTATCGCAAAAAAACACTGTTTACCAAATGAACATAACCATACAAAGTATAATGTTATAATGTGTTGCAGCATTGCTACCCATACCATACGTAAACATTGAATTTTTCAAATATCTTTTATTTCATACGATGTAATGCTGCTTTAAGCTTTATTTATTTTACAACTTTAACAACTTCACTATCGTTGGCGCGGGTGAAAGCGTAAATGTGGTCATTCGTGTGGGAGGAAACCGGAGTACCCGGAGAAAACCCAACCGTACCATACCACATACTTCTCCTCTGGTTCTTTAACGTGCACGGGGTAAAGCACCGACGCGAGGCCTCGGTTTAAAATCCCTGGATTACCAGTCCAACGTGATAACCACTGGACTACTATTGATTTGAGTGTGTGTTTTACGTTTATTTATCGTCGCTATCGGTTGCCCATATGAGCGACGCCTCCTGAAAAGATTAGTCATTTTAGATGTTTGCAGGATAGCGCAATGATACAGATAGAGACCCATTCCAGAGTCTCCTCTGGTTCTTTTACGTGCACGGTGTACAGCACCGACACGATACCTCGATTTAATGTCCCATCTGAAAGACTGTTAATTTTATTATGGTCAGATCGGGGATCGAACCTGCGATCCCTGGATTACCAGTCCAGCATGTTACCACTGGACTACATATTAGGAAGAATTGACATTTTCCTACAGGGTATATTGAATCATTTAAATCAGCTTCGGCCGGTTCCTCGTCAGTGACATTACTGGCGTGACTAGAATTTGAAAGTCAATTGTAGGGAGACAGAGACCTGGCTGGTTAATATTTAACGAGACAACGTGTCATCATGTCGCGTTTACTGGTTATTTCATGTATGCAGGCAAATGCACATGGAACATTATAATTAATCAAAAGTTATATTCTGCAATAGTTGAATTTACTTGGAATTAACTTGGAATTTACTCACAATACGGTCACGGAGAGCCATGGAACACGGAGTCACGCCAGACACTATGTTACACTAACAGCAGCTGTGCAGTTATTACATACATAATGTATGTGCTAGTGTCTTGCCTGCCTATTTACCTTGATATGTCAAGACTCACCTTTATACGTGCACTGTCAAACATGGATGCAAACCTAATCGGATAAATACAAGAAAGAAAGTTCAGAAAAATACAAGAAACTTAACATTTTTATTAAATGTTGCGTGTATCCTATTACAGAACATTATATGACTTAGTCCTGAGAGATATAATACATACTGATGTACAATCGTACTTAATCTACTAGTGAATCTATATATGATTCATGAAAATAATAGCATATATGAATTTAATAGTACGACTCTAAGTTAGTACTAGTATGTACACACCCATCGTTGATTCGTATCGTATAGACACATCTTTGGATATGGTGCATCTGTATGTGGCGTTTTATCTACTCCGAGAAATAGCTGCTAATGACGGACCTTGCTTGTTTTTCTATTACCTCCCTTAGAAGATAACGTCCGATTTATCCATAAATGTATAGCGGTCCTTTCAGTTGGAATCATTTGTTTTTACAGTTGCTCCTTAACCAGATGTTACGCTATGATAAATGTGATTTTATTCAAATCATGTTCATTAATTGATAAAAAAAAATGTTACAGATGTGTTACCCATTGGATATACTGTAGGGTATGTGTCGAGATATAGTAACATAATAATTATAAAAATATATGAGAAAGTGCAAACGAAACAACGATAAAAACAGAGAAAACCACAAGAGGACCTACATACCTTTAGAGAGTATTCAGGGCAGTAAATGCCAGGTGTGTCTCTCATTAGTTTTCCTTTCAACTGATCGAGGCTGGTATTTTGATCCACAAGAGGACCTACATACTTTTAGAGAGTATTATATTAAAGCGACAATACATCGCAAAAACAATGCATGTTTAAATGCATTGCAACTTCAAATTCTTCCGTATACATTCGAACACTAACATTGAATCAATAAACAGTGTTTTCGTGGATTGAAACTATGATTTCATATAATGGTCATCCATACTCCTAAATTAACTTTTTTGTTATCAGATTCAATACTAAACGCGAGATAATGTCGTTTAGAGATAATTTACTAAGAAGAGTCAACAAATAAATAGGCACAAATGTGAGATATACCGGTAAATCTGTACCATAAATCGTGTTATTCAGGATACACTAGTTGTATTACGCATGGATGTTTACATTATGTTGTTATGTCAACAAACCGCGTATACGACGTTTGTTTATTAGTTGAAATACTCAGTATTTGAGGTAAATATTGGGGGGGGGGGAATTATACCATATAATAGGAACTTACATGTAATATCGCTTTAATATTCTCATAGTAGGAGTGAAGAAATTATAGAAGACAGAGTAAGGGATGTTCACTTTACTTAGATACCACGTATATGACGCGTGTTTCATGTTGTCATTACATTACATATTATAATGCTATATAATGTATATATCATAGTTATATATAGTCCTATATATAATATCTCTACATAATCTTTTTAGATCTGTTATTTCGATAGTAAAATGTCACATTTTCATGTCTAAATATTTGGACTAAGTTATATATTTAAATATATAGTTTTGACTAGAAGCAATAAAAGTGTATTGTTGTTTTAAACAATATATGACAACTATGCTTATTTTGCGCTACATGTTTCCGGGACCTTTTGATTGGCAATAAAGAGCATAGCTTCGTGCACGGTAGAGTACATACGGGCACTGTGCATGGTCATATATGTAGTAGGGTCCGTTTTAGCCTCCATACTTTAAACTAGTTATTCCTTGTAGATATACACGATGTGTAATGGTCAGTGAGACGCAACCGTGCGTAGCGAGTTTAACTCTAGGATACGTGTATGATCGTTATGTAGCGTGGTATTCCAACGCAGTCACTTCCAATATCGTATGATAGTCGGACGTCTTATTATAAAGAGAGCATTTTATAATATAGTTTATCATAGAAGTCGGCAAAAGTATTATTCAGTTGTCACCGGCACCAGTGAGTGAGTGGTTGAATGTGTTGCGGACGGTGGAGACTAGCGAGAAGTGTTACAGAGACCATATCTTTGCAACCAAAGCATTCGAGAGCCCTGTTGTCTACGGAGATCGAATAGAGTGATGAATCGTATAGGGTGTTGTCATTTTACTGATCCCCCAGAGTACGAACCCTACCACATATATGTCTAGGTTCCTGTTGCATCGAATTAGTTTGTGTTCATGACGATACATTTAATGAAACACCAAATACGTCTAGGCGACATGGACGGGTCAGTAGTCCAGTGGTTAACACGTTGGACTGCGAATCTAGGGATTCTATCTATCTTCCTATAATGTCGAACCCCTCACGGGGACGTAGACATGGTGCGATTAGCTGGCTGTCCGATTAGCGCAGTGGTTAGCGCGCTCGCTTCTCACCAATGCGACCCGGGTTCGATCCTCGGACAGGGAAGTATGTGAGATGGTACGATGGTCACCAGATCGGACAGGTGGGTTTTCTCCGAGTACTCCGGTTTCCTCCCACATGAATGACCACATATACGCTTTCATCCGAGCCAACGAGAGCGATTAATATAAGTTGTTAAAACTTGCTTCGCAATTGTTGTAAAATAAATGGTAGTATAGTAAAGTATAAACAAAATATAAAAAAAAGAAGAAAAAGACATAGTGCGCGTCAAAAACCGCAAAGAAGTTAAAAGTATAAGTAGTGAAAAGCATAATTTAAGAAAGTAATGAAAATAAGTTGTGGTAAAAGTTTAAAAGCAGCTGCGCAGAACAACTAGGGACTGGCATGATCAATATGGCAAACTACCGTATTGAATTGCTCCATGGTAGGGAGATGGACAATGTCAGGAGGGAGATGGTTCCAATGGTAGATTGTTCTTGGAAAAAAGGAAAACTTGTAGTAGTCTGTAGTTGCTGTAATTAACCAATAGCTTAAGGAATTGCAATGGCGAGCAGGATGGGAGAGGGGAACTAGGTAATTTTCAATGGGAATATAGCAACAAGATCATTATGAATTTTATACATAAGGGATAACCTATTGTCAATACGCGGTTGATTTAGTCTGCCTAGCTTTAAGGAATGTAGTATGTCTGTAACACTAGAGGTACGATAGAAGTGAGCCTTTATCCAACGGGTACGGATCCCTATGTGACTCCAGAGGACACCGGAATGGCCTATGAACTAATACCAGTAAGGACAACTGACTGGAGTCTATTATCTAGACAATTCTTAATCCACCTTAATGTTTGACCTCTGACCCCATAGTCATTCATTTTTAGTACTTTCTCGTGATTGACCTTATCGAAAGCCTTACTGAAGTCTAATAGGATGAGATCTACCTGATGCTTATTGTAGACAGAGGTACAAGTCATTGACTAGCATTACTAGTTTTCTCTAAAACCATGCTGCAAATGGTACAGCATACTGTGGTTAGTGAAGTGTTTTACTATTGAGAAGGAAACTATATGTTCTAGTACCGTGCATAGAACACATGTCAGTGAGATAGGCCTGTAGTAAATGGGAGCAACATTTGCTGACTTCCACTAGGCAGCCAGTGATCCTTCGTTGAGGGATTTTTTGAATAAGACTTCAAGGATAGGTGTGAGTTCTTTAGACAGGGTTTTAAGTATGAGTGGCTTAATTTGGTCAGGACCACTAGCCTTATGGGGGTTCGGGTTATTGAGAAGTTTCTCTATGCCATTTGAACTTACTGTGATCTCATTCATGTTTGGTGTGGATTAATCATTCAGGTTTCCATTTGTGTCCTGAATTTTCATTTTACAAATGGAGGAAATACTTAGTGGGGATTTGGAGCTGAAGACAGACTGAAGCTGTTTGTTTAGTGCTGTGGCTTTAGCAGCTTCTTCATGATGAAATTTGTTTTCATGCTTTAGGGGTGACATTGATTTGTAGTCTTGCTTGGAATGCTTAATGGTGGAATAACGTTTCTTGGTGTTTGGTCTGTAAGGTTGGGATGCATCAGCACTGTTTAGATTTAGGATGTTTTCCAGATATTGGTGATAAGCCTCTTTGACCTTTTTCCGCACTAAATGTTTTAGATCCAGGAATTTCTTGCGATTTGAAGGCGTAGTTGACTTCCTAGTATTTTTAAAGGCCCTATTTCGCCTTCTAATCATTCACTTAATACTCTGGTTGACCCAGGGTAGGTGATATCTTATCGATGACTGTGTGGATGGAATCCATTTATCTGTAAGGGTGTAATAAGCTCCAATCACAAGAGACTTATTTCCTACAAGGTCTAATTTTACCCATAGATCCTCACATTCAGACTGTAGGTCGGGCATTTCCTGGGCTGTTATGCAGTCCCTTATATAATAGCAATAAATATACCTCCGCCTGCCTGATTGATATGGTCACGACGGAAAATGGAGTAACCTAGATTGGGTCAAACACTTCACTAGTATAATGCTTAGGTTTAAGCCAGGACTCAGTACCTATTACAATATCTGGTTTTGGTGAACTGACAAGATTGTTGAATTCCAGTTTTTTGTCTACTATTGACATGCAGTTGATGATTTGGACTTTTAGTGACCTCTTTATGTTATTCTTTTGACCTATTCTGGACTTAGGGGGGGGGTTGCGCTTGGGAGTGGACGTTTGGGCCATGGAGAAGGATACATTGCTCATGTTTGAGCTGTCAAGGTTGGCAAAGGTGTTTGAAGTTTCGAATGAGTCCAAGCTCGGGACAGAGCTGTTTGAAATATTTATATTTTCACAAATGGAACACTTCCAGACTGCAGTCCCAGCTGAAGAGTTTCCGAGTCTGTCGTATAGGGAGTCATTTATGTTTTGGCAATCGGCATGGAACCAGACCGTACACATGTCACCCTGGACACCCTTGCAAGTCCAGGTGACAATTTCCACACGTAAAGAGTGTGAAGTTTCCTGGATTGCAGGTTCGACACCCCGTCTGACCCTAATAATAAATACCAGTCTTTCAGGTGAGACTTTAAAGAGAGATCTCGGGTCGGTGTTTACACCGTTCATGTAAAAGAAGCAGTTGCGATACTGGTATGGATCTCTGTCTGTATCAGTGCTGCATTATCCTCCAAAATCTAAAATCAGGAGACGTCGCTGATATCTATGGCAACCGGTAGCAACGATAAATAAGCATAAAACACTGTTGTAAAAGCAACTCCTCCGGATTACTTGAGAAGAAAGTTCAAAGGCAAGCGGCCAGATTCATCACTGGCGACTACCATTCCCGAGAAGAAGGCTGCATCACAAACATGCTGCAAAAACTGGAGCTCGAGAGCCTACCGTCCAGAAGGAAGGCCAAAAGGCTGACGTTCCTATACAAAGTGGTCGAGGGGAAGGTGCCAGCTTTATCTTGTCACGACATACTTACACCCATAAGGGCTAAGCGAAACGTAAAAATACGTAAATTCACTCACTGTGCTACAATAAACATTCTAGAAAATCAAATTACAAAAAAAAACCAAAGTGCTTCAAAACTTTCACTTGTAATAAAGAGCAGTACAAACAATCATTCTTCCCTAAAACAGTACTAGACTGGAATAAACTAAGTGACAATGTTGTGTGTGCAGAGACAATAGGCGGTTTCAGGACAGCTCTAAACCAGTACTACCAGACTCTCTCCCGTTGCACCTTATGCCGTAACTGGCCCTGCAACGTAGATATCCAGATCCTTGACTTGACTTGACTTTGTATAATCTGCCTCTTATAGGCACCTCTCATAAGAGCACATAGGAATATGTTGTATATTCTGACAATAAAAACTTATAAACTTGTAAGTTTGTAACAGTAACCATTTGTATAGAAAAACACAAAATTATATATATATATATATATATATACATATGAAGTAGACAATGCACACATTAGCAATTTGATAGACTAGACTTGATTTGAATAGAGTGATTGGCGTAGATGCGTAATTGCATAGCAAGCATTGCTGGCCAGTTTATATATTCCAGCATCTCTTGAAAATCCTAGTAGAATTTCTAAGAGTTCATTTTCCGATCTGGGGGGTTGGTTCCCTATGTCTTGTATTCTCTGGTAGACTGGTAGAAGTGCCGAGCATCTTGTTAGTTGTAGGGCTGGGCATCTGAGTAGCATATGTGCAGAATCTTCAGGCTCAAGTAGGCAAAGGCGGCAGTTTGGGCTTTCTTTGTAGAATTTGGCTCTATGTTTCTGCAGTGTGAATGTTTCTGTTAGGATTCTGGCTTGAAGTCTTGCTCTGTCAACAGCATATGGGTTCATTTCAACATGTTCCCATGACGGTATTTCCTGGTGAATTAGCTGGAGTGTGGGTTTCTCTTTAGCAGCTGTCTCAAGTTCCTCTTTCCAGAACATGTGTACTGTTTTCTTTACCAGTCTTTTCCATGTATTGTATTTCATCGGATTTTGTATAACATCATGGGGAGATGGTAAACCATACTTGAATGTCAGTTTTACAATTGAGATGAACCATGAGTTGGATGATAATTCTTTAGTGGCTAGTTGACGAATGGATATTTGGTGTAAAATTGATGAGCTATCGTTGATGATTTTCCCAAAGAATGTTAATGTTCGGATATCAAGTGTGCCTTCTGCTGTCGTTGAGTGGAATAGAAGATAAGGTGCCTCGTTTGCAGTTCTTTGAGGAAGAGCTTGTATTCTTTTCAGGAGGTCTCTGTATGCAGTTTCAAGTAGAGTCTTCTGTTTTTCAGTTACTATTAGGGACTCAGGACCGTATAGTAATCTGGGTATAATGTATAGATCAATCATGCGTTTCAAACAGGCATTGGTGAGTCCGGTGGTGCCATGGAAACCTGCTTTCATAAGACTGTAGGATGTTCTTCGTGCCTCAGTAATGCGGTCTTGTATCGTTTCTGGGCTTGTGGTACAGGATGCATATCTGTTTATCCCCAAGTGTGTTAGAACTTTGGCTGGTACTACTTCTGTTTCTCCTAATACCCATGAGTGTGATGTATTTCTTGAATTGTCATTGTATACAATGATTCTTGTTTTTCCAGGGTGAATGTTGTACCTTTCCTGCCTTGAGTATTCATGAGCTATTGATAGTAGTCTTTGGAGATCAACAGGGTTATCAGCAAGGAGTAGTATATCATCGGCACATGTTGGTGTAGCGATGAAGAATATGCCAATGTGGCAGCCTGCTGTGCTCTTCCGTGCTAGTTCGATGACAGGCTCGATGAAATCTTTGTAATATTTGGTTGAAAGGATTTTCCCTTGGCCTACCCCTTGGTTGATACAGAACGATTCACTGTATTGTCCATTCAGTTTGACACATAGTCTGGTATTCTCCAATAGATTTGTGTGAGCTTTCCAGTATGCAAAGGGTTTCTTTAGAAATATTCTCGTTGCCAGCGAGTCCTGTCATACAACGTCAAAAGCTTTCTGTGTATCAAGACTTGCAATAAAGATTGGTTTATTTGTATCAATACTTTCTGCAATAGCTTCTGTGGTGATGAGCGATGCCATGACTGGGGACCGCCCTTTAGTGAAACCAAACTGCAGAGGGTCAGTTGAGTCACCGCTAACTTCTCTGAGGTCAATGATGTGCTCGTAGACCTTCGCGAGTATGGGGGATAATACTATGCCTCTGCTGTTATTTGGATCTAGAAGGTCCTTGCCTTTTTTGCCTACTGGTGTAAGGGATCCTGTGAAGAACTCATCAGGTTGAATGCCTTCATGTAATGCTTTAGAGAACAGTGCTGCTAATGGTTGAAGGATGTGGGGTATAGACTTGTTTAAGTGTTCCGCTGTGAGTCCTCGCTTGTCTGCAGCTTTGCCATTGTTTAGACGTTTGATTGCCTTTTCTGTCTCAGCCGTAGTAACTGATGGAGTATTTCTATACGGCTTGGTGAGTTTGTTGAGGCTAGTTATGGCTTCTTTGTTCTTACTTATTCTTGACAAGTGTTTTTGGTCATATTGTGGATGGATTTGTTGGAAGGTTCCTAGTTTATGGAAATGAGAGGCCCAAGCCTTCAAAACCATCTTTTGGTCTTGTATCACGTGATCTTCTATTCGTAATGCTCCTACTGTTTTCTGTCGGGTGTTTCTCTGTTTTGCCACTAACTTGTAGAAGAGGACATCTTTGTCAGTTTCAGTTTGCATCAGTTGCGTGTAAAGACTTTTTCTTTCCTTTGCTCTTTCCATTCTGATGGCTTGTCTCAATGATTTTTTGGCAGCTTTGAGAGTGAGATGGTTAGCAGTTTTTTCTTTCCCTATCTTCATTTGTTTGAATATCCTCCTACACTCCTCCAATTTCTGCTTGATGTTATGCGAGATGGGAATCTTGGATCGTCTTTTAGATTTTTGTTTTTGCTTTTCTGAAGATTCTTCCCCACATAGTATAAGACAAGAGGTGATTTGATCATGTAGGCACTCCATGCTTTCAGTGGTGTTTATTTTGCCAAGATTTGTTAAGGTCATATCTTTGTATTTGTTTACATCTACTTTGTCCCATTTGATTATCTGGATTGGTGGATCATCTCTCTGTGGCAAGCTTGGGCTACTCAGTACTACATCAATAATACCGTGTATTGGTAGGTGAGTGGAAGTGCTAGTGGCAAGTGGATGTGGTCGCTTTACTTCCAGGGTATTTGGGTGAGAGCATAGCATGTAGTCTAGATGTCGACTGCTGCCATTGTAGGAGAAGAATGTGTGTTCATTAGGATAGTCATGAGGAAGATATAGGTCCACTTCATCGAGAAATTGTTTTAGAATACTGTCATGTGGATATCTAGGTGTGGTTACCGATCCATTCATGTCTCCTCCAAATATGATGATATGGTCTTGAAACGTTTTGATGATCTCGTAAATTTGGTCTAGATGATTGGGGTAGTTTGTTTTAAACTCTATTGACCCTTGAGCTGGCATGTAGACATTTATGATACATAATGGCAGGGGAGAGCATTGTAGTGTGATCACATTAAGTCTATCAGATCCATCCTCATGAGTTTCAACAAGGTGGGAGAGTGATTTTTTCCAAAGTATAGCTGTACCATGCTTTCCATGTTTTCTTATGTCATTTGGAGTATAGTCTATACCTTCATCTGTACATTTGATGAAATAATCATGATCAGGGAATAGCTCGGATATGTCATCTGCTTCATAAGACCAAAGCCAGTGTTCCTGGAGTAGTATAAAATCATAGTTATTTTTATTGTTGAGGGCAAAATGGTTGCTTCTTACGGATTCAATATTGAAGGACAGTATCTGTAGTTTCTCTTTCGTGGAGGCCTTGGCTAGCTGGTTTTGTGGATGAGGCCTATTTTCTCTAAAAAAGAATAATCTTTTGTGATGTTCGGAGTGGTCTCAACTGGCTTATGTGTGTCATTTACTCTCAGTTCATTTGATTCTGTCTCTAGTTCTTTTGGTTTAGTATCGTTCTGTTTTGTAGGATGATGCTCAGAGTTGATCTCCAGGTCTAGGAAATTTTGAATGTTGTCTAGTTTACGTGAGCTGATGTCAATGAGGTCTTGATGATGATCACATTTAGGTGGATTGATCTCCAAATCTAAGAACTCATGACGGTTATTCCGTTGACCTTGATGTCGGTTAGGTTTATGTGAACTAATCTCCATATCTATGGTATCCTGACAGTTGCCATGTTTATATGGGCTTTCCAGATCTATGAGATTTATGAACTCATGAGTGTTGGTAGTATTAGGTCTTTCTGTACAGTCTGTTTTACTTGGGTCAGTAAAACATATTAATGGAGCTTCACTGTGTTTGGATGGTGGCTCAGGCTGACTTGTGTTCTTCTGTATTTGGACTCTAGTTTGCGGGTCTTGACTTTCAGTCTCTATGTGCCTGCTGCTGTTCCTGCTGTGAGCTACAGGTAGATGGAGGTTGAGGGTAGTGACTCCATGGCATATACACTGGACGAGGATTGGGATTATATGGCCTGTGTAGAGGCTGTTTCGAGTTCCACATTGAGGGTGTGAAGTATGGTATTCCGAAGGTGTTGTATGGTGCCTGCATAGGATGTCTATGCGGTGGTAGTTGTGTCTGCATAGGGTATCCCGGAGGTGGAGGTGTCTGCATAGGGTATCCTGGAGGTGGAGGTGTCTGCATAGGGTGTCCCGGAAGTGGTGGTGGAGGGTAGTAACTACTGAATGGAGGCTGCGGATAAGTGTTTACTGGTGGGTTGATGACGTATATGGCAGGTGGCCCGGCAACCGTGGCAGGAATAGCAGGGCGAGGGTCTGTGGCATGTGTATTCTGCAAATTACAAAATAGAAGCTCCATGGTTTGGATTCTGTTTTCAAGAAGCCGTATTTTAATGTCATGTTGTAGGCATGATGGAGTGGACTGTAGGTTTGAGTCATATGTCGGTGGTTGAGGTTGAGGAGGTGTTTGAACATGCTTGTTCATTTTATTTTGTATGGATTCAGTTATAGCTTCCTGGGTCTTTAGCTTCTCCTCTAGTGTCAATATATAAGCTTCTTGTGATGCTGTTTTCTGAGTATTATGTCGCAGATCCCATTCATTTTGCTTCAGTAGTTTTGCCCTGTGGTCGAGATCTTTCTCCTGTGCTTTTAATGACTTTTCTTTCCTGTGTAACATCTCCTCTTTAAGTTGGGTATCTAGTGGTATGGGAAGTTGATTAGTATGTGGTACCGGCCCTGATACTGTTAGCTGTTTTTTGGGTCGGTCAACTCTTTTGTGTCCCTTGTCATTTTTGGGGGTGGAAGGTTCATTAGGAATGGTCTGTGTCCAAGGTACTTTATCTTCAATATTGTTTACATGAGTGGTCGGAGTCAGTACAGATGGTGTAGATATGCTGGTCACTTGTGTCATTTGCATATACATGTGTGGTGATGGGTCATCATTAATTGTAATTGCAAGTGGTGGTAACCCTGGACTTTGTCTGACCATTTGTTCTGTCTTCTTTTGCACATTGGCTTCATTGATTTGTTCTTGTGTAGGTACTGGATGATGTATTGTAGCCCTTGTTGGTGTATGGGTGACTGCTGTTGCTTATGCTGTTGTTTGTGGCACATTTTGTTTTAATACACAGTCTGGACATCTATATGTGAGAATAGAATCTTCTTTTGAGTGTTCTAGGTATATATCTTCTGTTATTCCAGGATCACATTTTATGTGTGTCCATTTTTCACATTCACACTCCAGTGCTTTGTCATCTTCAAATACAGCTTTATGGCATTTAACACAGGGTACCTCATTTTCAGCATCGCTCTCTTAGTGAATTGGTTGAATAGCATGTGTATTTTTCCTTGTTGATATTTTTGTTGAGATTTTTAAGCTCTGTTGTCGTGTATCAGTTGGATCGTGTGGCACTGTTGGTTGTCTTTGTCGATTACTTCGCCTTTTTCCGTCATTGATAGCTTCATTTTGGAGAATCTCCAGTTGATATGAGAGGCGTTCCTTAATGCGTATGTTCTCATTTTCTAGCATGGCAGTGTTAGTTTTAATATGAGCCTCAAGTATTTCTATAGTTGCTCTGAAGTCTTTGTAATCTTTTCCATTGATCAGGGCTGAGCACTTAGTGTTATACAAATGCACTACAAATGCCCGAGTGCTCTCCTCCACATGGATACAATAATCAAGATCTTTTTGTGATTGATCTTTTCCAGGTCTAATGCTTACATTTTTGTGCTTGTATAACTCAATCAGTTTGTTTCTGCATGCAATGTAGGCAGCAGCAGAAAATCTTATGGTGGTGCTATTTGAGTTATTTTTCACATGTATACATATGCTCATCAGCTGCACATTTAATTAGTTTCTTAATAGTGTTGATCTTATTTACACTAAAGTCTCTCATTTGAGGTAAGTCTATTTCAGTTCTATTTGCGTGTCTCCTAGTCAGCATGCTCGTTGTTTGCTTGTGAGTCTCCATCTCTTCTGGGTCAATCAATGGCAGATCCAGATCCAGATTACGGTAGTGTACCGAACTCATGGGTTAGGGTCAAAACGTACCCGAGTCAAAACGTACCCAAAACAAAAAGGTCAAAACGTACCCATGGTCGGGTCAAAACGTACCCAAAGTCGGGTCAAAACGTACCCATGGTCGGGTCAAAACGTACCCATGTTCAAGTCAAAACGTAACCCACTATGAAAAGTGAAATATATCATTTTAATTCATATATTTTGCATTGTGGGTTGTTTAGACTACTTGAATGTGTAGTTTGAAGTAAAAAAAATTGCAAAGTTTTATACTTTTATGTCAGAATATTGAGATGTTTTGAGCGAACTCGGATACGTTTTGCTAAATATAATATACAGAAAACAACTTGAAATTTCCCACAAGATTATTGTGCATACTTGATATTTTTCATGATATTAATGTTTATACTAAAGAACCGTTGTTAAATCGTGGTTGAATGTAGCATTTCGATAACGAAATTGTGACAATGAATGCATGTATAGAATGTGGGATTAACCAAGTGTCTCAGGATGTGGTCCCCCGGATACGGTCAAACAAACAAACAAGCTGTTGGTGTTAATTGTGGCACGCTCCAGTCCACGGACTATCTGTATACATGGAATATGATAAACAATAATGCATTTTATTAAGGAAACAATGTTTTATAGACTCTTATAAGACATCAAACAACAATTTTTAATGCAGAAAATATACATCACAAACAATGTAGTTATACACGGAAAACATAAATCACCAACAATGAAACCAACGTTACAATGTCGGCACAACAACGTAGACACGAATAAAACATACAATTCAGCTCAAACAATGTAGACCCTAATCAGACAATGCATAAGGAAACGATACAATTCAGCTCAAACAATGTAGACCCTAATCAGACAATGCATAAGGAAACGATACAATTCAGCTCACACAATGTAGACCCTAACCAGACATGGCATGAAGGAAACGATACAATTCAGCTTAAACAATGTAGACCCTAATCAGACAATCATTCAGTAGATAATCAGACATGACGGAGCTCACGGGGTAGGGGCATACACCGCGGCAAGCTTCTTCAGCAGCTTGCTGGTGTTGATCTCGCCGTCGGCATATCGTCCCCACACCGCAAATACCAGGGACTGGAGTGTTCTGTGAGACTTCTTCTGATGTTTGGACAGTTTTCTCTCGGATACAAGCTTCATCTGGAGAGGTAGCAGCTTCGCCTCGTCGTAGAGTGTTCTAATCAGGAGGTAGAACGGTGGCGGGCCTACGCTGCGGAAGTTGAGGCGACGATGCCATCCTGTAAATAAATGAAATACGCATATAATGAACCAGTTACGACCATACTAGACAATCGATATGGCAAACGCGATCACGATGTATTATCGAAAATGTAATGCATAAATCACGTAATTACTGATATGACATTCGGATAATTACCTTCGCAGTCATTGTTTGTCCTAATGGACTGGCCATACACCGACCATTCATCCGGAGCCCAGATACCCGTAATCCACGTGTCTCGTACGTACGTCACCAACGGTAGTAGAGCGGGGTTTTTCACACGTAATTTAAACAGACATTCATCACACGAGTGCTTCTGGTCATTGATTTCCAGTCTACTTTCACTGCTAAAAAGATAACTAAATATGAAATTTTTGATTATTAAATGAAATATATTGATATATAAATGGGTAAATTAACCTCACAAATGCCAAAAAGATAAATAAAATGTGGATATATTGGTATAATATATTGATATATCGAAGGGTACGTTTTGACCCGACCATGGGTACGTTTTGACCCGACCTTGGGTACGTTTTGACCCGAGATATGGGTACGTTTTGACCCGATGCCCAAGGTACGTTTTGACTCGGGTACGTTTTGACCCCGAACCCGAACTCATACAGTCGTTATTACCGTTTAATTCGGATAGGTTCGGGCACGTTCGGGTTTGTATATTTTTTATTTTATGTTTACATTTATCGATACGGGATATTTTGTGTTCATTCGTGTATACTGTTATGTCTGCTATATTTGAGTCAATAAATTATATGTTACGGTCACCATTTTCTATCAAATAATTGGCATACTATTGATATATTTCACGTTTATAGGGACGCTGTAGTTGTGAAAATAGTGGGAGGGGTAATTTATTGTTCGTTGATTTGTAGTTGGTAACCATAAACATGTGGCAGTAAACTAAAGCTGTAAAAGTAGTATACTCTTCAATTGAATATCAAATGTAACCCTAATGTCCAGATTACATCCCCGCGAGGGGTTCAACATTAGAGGAAGATAGATAGATTACTGCCAATTGTATATTTCGTTACTGCCTCTATCGTTAACGGATTTGTACAAGAGCACGTTCTGCAAAGTCGCTTTTAGTGTGGTTGTGAAGAGCAGGGATCATTCTAGAGGGCGATGTGGGCGAAATTGTCGCCCTAGGGACCCTGACTTCGCCCTCTGGGGGCCCCACTTCTCCCTAAAAAATTTGTTGTGGTTTTTACGACTTTCAAACAAAATTTTGTCTAGTAAAGATACACTGGCCCATTATAAATCACTCCTTCTATTCAAATGTTGTATTTAATTGTTGTACTGTGCATTTTAACCTTATTTTGCAGAAGTATATTAAAGAACACCATTTCAGGAAGCGATCACACGCTTTCTGACTTCTCCAAAAAATTCTGAACTAGAATGAACCCTGGATGAGTGACCATATTTCCTTGGTAGAAGTAGAAACTAGTACACAATTGTTCAACCTCCGCAAGGGGTTGTATATATGTCCATTAATGTCAAATCCCTTACGGGGACCTAGACTGTAGACATGTTTTCCTGGGCATGCATAGGCGACCTAAGTGGTTACCCAGTACATAGCAATGTATGATCAATTAGCAAATGAAGATGACAGCATGACAAGTCCGGAGCTATGCTGGCGGAACTTTGTCCTGGTATGGCTACATAAGGCGATTGGTGCATCTCTTATGCAGCTGGCCAGCCAGCATGTGTGTTTTACATTTATTTATCGTCGTTACCGGTTGCCCATATGAGCGATGCCATAACCAGCTTACTTTTCTGTCATTTTAATACTTTAATGTATGAGTCTTTCTACCCGCTGACTTCTATCATACCTCTAGTGTTACATCCTATTCCCAGTCAATATAAACTCCATGGAGTCCTACTTGAGTCGGTCACCTCAGCTCATGCTATTCCCATTGAAAATTACCTAGTTCCTCTCTCCCGTCCTGCTCGCCATTGCAATTCCTTAAGCTATAGGTTAATTACAGCAACTACAGACTACTACAAGTTTTCCTTTTTTCCAAGAACAATCTACCATTGCAACCATCTCCCTCCTGATATTGTCCATCTCCCTACCATAGATTTTATTTATGATTCGGGTTTTACGCCTGCATCAGCACCATTTTGGGCTATATCGCCGGCGGGCAGTTTACCTAACAACACCTTTCCTGGGCAGGCTCCAGCGGTTAACCAGTACTTGGGTGCACCAACCTCCGTAAGAAACTGCCAACTTTTTCATATAAATGAGACACGGCCTGAGCGGGGCTCGAACCCGTGACCATCAGTGATGATAGGTTACAGTGGTATACAAGTCAGCGACCTTAACCACTCGACCACGGAGGCGGACTCCCTACCATAGAGCAATTCAATATGGCAGTTTGCCATATTGATCATGCCAGTCCCTAGTTGTTCTGCGCAGCTGCTTTTAAACTTTTACCACAACTTATTTTCACTACTTTCTTAAATTATGCTTTTAACTACTCATACTTTTAACTTCTTTGCGGTTTTTGACGCACAACATGTCTACGTCCCTGCGAGGGGTTCGACATTAAAGGAAGATAGATAAATAGATTCGACTACGTTACTGTGTCTTTGTTAAGCGCACTGTTAAATGATTGTCTGACAAGGTTGATAGATTAATGTCACATGCAGATATAGATTTAACTTCCTGTTTCAGGTGACATCATTAATGAAGGACGGGGCAGCTTCACTACCCAACAAAATGTCACATGATGATGACGTGGGTGTGATAGACTTCAGGAAGCTAGAGAAAGACCTGGATACAGCTGTAGCTGCTGATGCAAAATACTGGAGAGAAAATGATGCTAAATTCAGGGCCGTGCATCAGAAAGTAGCTTCATACGATGAATTCAGGTAGATTCTGAGGGACATTGGTTAGTTACTTCTCCCTTAATATTCGAAGGGAGATCAGTCTTTTTAATCTATTTTATCATCTTATAATTATTTTATTATTGAATCTCCACATATATCCTACAGTATATCCAATTTGTTATTAATTAATTAACATGATTTTGGTAAAATCATATTTATCATACCGCAACAACTGGTTAGGGAACAGCAGTAAAAACAAAGGATTCCAACTGAAAAGACAAATATACATATTTTGGGAAAGGCAGACTTTATTTGTCAAGGGAGGTAATAAAAGAGCAAGCGAATGTGGCTCATTCAAGCAGCAAGTTATATTTGCTCTACAGAATGTTCTGCACAATGCACACAGAGATATTCAGAGGAGAGGATTACAATAAATTCTACCATTATCACAAGGCTCATTCTAGGGGGCGACTTGGACAGAATTGTCAGTGTCCCTGACATCGCCCTCTGGGGACCCCATTTCTTCCTAAATTTTGTTTTCCCAATTTTCATACAATATTTTGTCCAGTAACATTGGCCCATTGTATAGCACTCCAATTCTCCACACTCCATATGTTCTATTTAATGGTCATATTGAGTGTTTAAGCACTATTTTGTTGAAATTTATTAAATAGCACCATTTAAGGACATATAGATAGATACTTTTATTTCCTCCATTTCTGAAGAGCATAACATATTTACAAATCATTATTAATATGTATGTACAAACAGTATAATATAAATGCACATCGCAGCTGAACTATACGTGCATTAGAAACATTGCAAGCACAGTTGTAGTACTCAATGAATCAATGCACAAACATCCTGATGCATCCAAGATAACAGAAAACAATTAGTTTACGGTAAACCCATTAAGCGTGTCCTTACTCTATATAATAGTTGTGTTAGAACACTCAAAATTGCGCACTTTCTCACTTCTCCCAAAAATTCCTAGAATCAGCCTTGCCTATAGAGGGATGTGTGTGTTTTAGGTTTATTTATGAACGCTACCGGTTGCTCCTGAAGAGATTAGTCATTTTAGATTTTTTGGAGGATAGCTCAATGATACAGACAGAGACCCATTCCAGAGTCTCCTCTGGTTCTTTTACGTGCACGGTGTAAAACACTGACATGAGACCTCGGTTTGAAGTCCCATCTGAAAGTCTGTTAATTTTATTAGCGTCAGATGGGGGATCGAATCTGTGATCCCTGGAATCCCAGTCCAACGTATAATTACTCTGCCTGCTTTATTCATATTGATTCAGTAACACTTGTTATAAGCATGGGGAGACTTTTTACAGCAGTGAAAATAGTTTATACAAATTTATTTTAGCTTGATTGCGAAACAAGTTCTTACAACTGATACTAATCACTCTCGAGACCTCATTCCTGATGGAATCCATCGCTACGAGGGAGAGAGAAGAAGCAATGTGGAATTTAAATGCCTTGCCTAAGGGTACCATCATAAAGGCTCCAGCGGGGCTCAAACTCGGGGGGCCTTTCGCAACTGAAGCGAATGTGCTACTACTGCACTGTCACGACTAATGCCTAGACACAACCTAGTCTGAAAATAGAAGTGCTGACCGTACAAATTGTAATTATATATAAGCAAACATCTGTCTGGAACAGGGATCATTCTAGTGGGCGATATTGTCTCCCTAAAAAAAAATGTTTTTTTAAGATTTTCAAACAAAATTTTGTCTAGTAAGATACACTGGCCCATTATAAAGCACTCCTTCTATTCAAATGTTGTATTTAATGGTTGTACTGTGCAATTTAACCCTATTTTGCAGAAGTATATTAAAGAACACCATTTAAGGAAGCGATCACGTGCTTTCTCACTTCTCCCAAAAATTCTGACCTAGAATGAACCCTGGTCTGGAATACTAAAAGAAAATTATCTTACTGATTTTCAGAGATATCGTGCTGGCCTCCAATCTGAAGCCGCTGGATAAAGATGACAGATTGACCAACATTGTGTTTACACAGCCCTGGAACTCGCAGGCTACGAAAAAGGAAAATACGGCCGACAAACCAGAAACTGCGGACATTCCAAAGGTCAGCTTATTTATAAGGGCTTCCATATTTGCCTGCTGGATGCAATTTCTAGCTCGCATATTTGATCTTGGTCCACCATAAAGCAGGGTTCCCTCTGTCTGAATGTTTGTCTGCGCCACTTCTGTCGCCAATTGAAAAATACTGGAGCCAATTTAAAAAACTTGGAGCCAATTAAGAGCCATATAGTTCACAAATAAATATATGAAGCCATATATTTGACAAACATGTGGCGAATTTTTTTTCGCCAAATATTTTCGCCAATTCACAAAATTTAGCGCCAATATTTGTTTTTTGGCGCCATTGGCGACTGACAGCGGGAACCCTGATAAAGGAGCTATATCATGTCTTGTAGATCTCAGGTAGAAAAGGTAATCTAATTGTTGGGGTATTGTGACGTTTAATCATGTGGAAGTCGTGATGGCATAGTTATAGCGAATTCGCTTCAGGTGCAAAAGGACCGGAGATCGAGCCCCACTGGAGCCGTTGACTGTTATTTTCACCGTTAGCATGCAGACAGTTAATTAATCTTTGTCCATGAATTCAGTTTTATATTCTCACATAGTAGTTGTACCCATTACCTGCTGAGAAACAGTTTTCTATCTTATACAGTCAAACCTGTCTTCAGCAGCCAACCAAGGGAATCACATAAAATGGCTGCTTAGGGCAGGTGGCTGCTTAATAGAGGTATAATGTATACCAAAACAACATATTGGGAATGTGAAAACTGGTTGCTTAATACAGGTTGGCTGCTTAATGGAGGTGACCACTAAGGCAGGTTTGACTGTATATATAATTAATTAACCAACCAACCAACCAGAGTTATCAAACATTCTAAATCAATAATATAAATATCATGTAAAGTAAAACCTGTGTTAGTGGTTACCTCTATTATTTACGCAGCCAACTTGTATTAAGCAGCCAGTTTCTATATCAATCATTCTAAATCGATAATATAAATAAAATACCATGTAAAGTCAAACCTGTGTTAGTGGTCACCTCTATTATTTACAGTGCCAATTTGTATTAAGCAGCCAGTTTCCAGATTACCAATGTGTTGTTTTGTTATACATTTGACCTCTATTAATCAGCCACCTGTGCTAAGCAACCACTTTCTGTGTGATTCCCTTGGCTGGCTGCTTAGCACAGGAATGACTATGTTGTTTTATTATATATTTGACCTCTATTAACCCTTTCAACCCCACAGGCCTCTAAATAGGCTTATGAAAAGTGTAGATCCAGATGAGCCGGCTCGTAGCGAGCCGTCTCATCAGGATCTGCACTTTTTTGCCAGTAATAATTATTACTATTTTTAGATAAAATTACCCATTTTGATAAATGAACTGGTCCAAAGGTAATTTTCTTATTAATTTATTGGTCTAAAAATAGCATGCACAAGTCCATGTCAGTTACTTGGGGTTGAATGGGTTAAGTAGCGACCTGTGCTAAGCAGCCACTTTCTGTGATTCCCTTGGCTGGCTGCTTAACACGGGTATGACTATATGTTGTTTTATTATACATTTCACCTCTATTAAGTAGCGACCTGTGCTAAGCAGCCACTTTCTGTGATTCCCTTGGCTGGCTGCTTAGCACAGGTTTGACTATGTCTGTTGCAGAAACATATCATTTGTTATGTATTCTTTGTTTGAACAGGGGAAGAACTACCCAACAAGTGGCCAAGCCTTCATTCGAGAATGGCGAAAATTGAACAAAAACACGGCTCTTCAATATTCGTATTTGATTGAACTCGGCGGAGAAAGGCTTGGAACCATATTCAAGCTTGAGATTGGGTTCGGACTTCTAGGCGAGTTTGCTCGTTGTCTTAACTGTGAACTGAACATAAAGGAGGACGCGGAGGTCTTGACTATTCTAGAAAAGTTGGGAGAAACAAAACGGTTTAAATTGACGGTGGATTTTTTGAGTAAGAAAGAACGGGCAGATGTCGGTGAATTGTTCACAAAGTTAAGAAAGTTTGTGAATTTAGAAAGTGATGATGACAAAGTTAAACTGAGCAAGTTAGAAGGAATAGAACAAGTTTATGGCTTAAGACAGGCTTAGGCTGCAAATTATAATTTTATTGTCGGGTATATATTGTAATGTTTAAAGCGACATTACATTGCAAAAAGCAAATGAAATGCATATTTTCATGTATAAATGCATTGCTAACATGATTTCATATAACGGTATCCAGGCTCCTGAATTGACGTTTGTTGTCATTGAAGTCAATAATAAACATGCGATACTTTCGTTTAGAGATAATTTAACTATAAATAAATATGCATAGGCACACATGTGAGATATGATGGTAAAATTTATATGTACCATACCTCGTGTTATTCAGGATAAACGCTTTGTATTACGCATGTATGTCGACCCTATTTACATTATTTTGTTACATCAACAAAACCGCGTATATGACGTTGAAATGCTCAATTTTTGAAGCAAATATTTGGAAAGAAATTATACCATATAATAGGAAATTACATTCTGCAGACATTTGCATTTTCACCGATGTAGTGTCGCTTTAATATGTTGAAATTCGGTTATGGTCGAATGTCAGCAATATTTTATTATTAGGATTCGAAATAACTGGGCATAGATGCTCCCCACATCAAGATGATGTACTTCATCCAAGAACCGGGTTCAAAGATCAAGTCCACACTAATAGGTTAAAGCACAAATATTGGTTTATTTAGGTTCTGGTAGCAAAGTCATGTATGTGGGGATTTTCAAAAAACTATGCACAAATGTTCGCCACATCAAGAGGAGTTGTCACATCCTTTTATATATACAGTGAATCCCCTCTAAACCGATTGGCCACCTGACTAGAGGGAGTCCGCCCCCATGGTCGAGTGGTTACGGTCGCTGACTTGTAAACCACTGCAACCTATCATCACTGATAGTCACGGGTTCGAACCCCACTCGGGCCGTGTCTCATTTATATGAAAATGTTGGCAGTTTCTTACGGATGTTGGTGCACCAAGTACTGGTTAACCGCTGGAGCCTGCCCAGGAAAGGTGTTGTTAGGTAAACTGCCCGCCGGCGATATAGCCCAAAATGGTGCTGATACAGGCGTAACATAAACTTGTAAACACACTGACCAGAGGTAGAGTTTGGAGGTGTTTTCTGTTTCTTAGGGGTTTTCATAGTGGGTTAGATTTCTCCTAAATTAACAATACAGTGCTTAGATGGGGGCGGAGACATATTTATATTTTGGCAGTTAATAAATAACTAATTAATTTTAAGTGAACAATACATTATTCTGAAAATGTTATGTTTATTCTGTTAGTCACTTTTGAGTTGCTGTACGATTTATAGGGGTAAATTACAGTTGAAAATGTACATATTTTTAATAAATTCTGTTCGGTATTCGAAAAAGAGGAGGTTCCGGTTTACAGAGGAAACATTATGGACCAAGAAATTTGTTCGGTTTGGAGGGATTTCCAGTTCAAAGGTGGTTCACTGTAGTTAAATATTTCACACAATCCTTCAAGCTGCTTTAGTTTAAACATTATTTATTTCAGTAGTTTTACATGTAATCAAGAAATGAACGCTTTACATATAATTTAACAGCAGTTGACTGAAAGGAATTGGAACGAAAGAAAACATAGACAGGAGAATAATATATGTGGATATTGGACTGTGTGAGGAGCGTAGTGCTGAAGACAGTACCAATATTTTACATATTGGATCTGTTTGAATCTTATATCGTACTTAGTTTAAACATATTTTATTCAGTTCATTCAATTTATATACGGTATATAAATACAACAGGATATCTGAAATGGATTGGAAAACAAGCCGAGAGCTTATGTAAATTCCTTTCCATGAGGATGTTACACTGTATAACAAGATCCTACTAATTAAAATTGTTAATTTCGTACTGGTAGGCCTATGATTAATATAATGCTCTGGCCTTTACTGCAAGTACAAAGGTCTGACGTCATGATGGTGTTTTAATTAAAAATGAAAATACATATGCTAAAGAATTTCAAATTATTATGCAAACCAGTTGCATGGAGTATGTGGAAACACAGCATGGTGTACATCTTATACCAATGTGATAGCGCATTCGTTTCAGGTGTGAGAGGCCCGGCGTTTGCGTCCAGCTGTAGCCGTTACAATTGTGTCCATAGAGTGCGATTAAAATAATGGACGAATGTTTCGCAATCGAGCTAAAATAAATTTTTACATCGTATCTGTATGGTGTAGATGTTGGCCTTGAATTGACACTCGCTCTGTACATCATATCAGTATGGTGTAGATGTTGGTCCTTGAATTGACACTTGCTCTGTACATGGTATCAGTATGGTGTAGATGTTGGCCTTGAATTGACACTCTGTACATGTTATCAGTATGGTGTAGATGTTGGTCCTTGAATTGACACTTGCTCTGTACATGGTATCAGTATGGTGTAGATGTTGGCCTTGAATTGACACTTGCTCTGTACATGGTATCAGTATGGTGTAGATGTTGGTCCTTGAATTGACACTTGTTCTGTACATCGTATCAGTATGGTGTAGATGTTGGCCGTGAATTGACACTCTGTACATCGTATCGGTATGGTGTAGATGGTGGGCCTTGAATTGACACTCTGTACATTGTATCGGTATGGTGTAGATGTTGGCCTTGAATTGACACTCTGTACATCGTATCAGTATGGTGTAGATGTTGGGCCTTGAATTGACACTCTGTACATTGTATCGGTATGGTGTAGGGCCTTGAATTGACACTGTACATTGTATCGGTATGTTGTAGATGTTGGGCCTTGAATTGACACTTGGTACATTGTATCAGTATGGTGTAGATGTTGGCCTTGAATTGACACTGTATCAGTATGGTGTAGATGTTGGGCCTTAAATTGACACTCTGTACATCGTATCAGTATGGTGTAGATGTTGGCCTTGAATTGACACTCTGTACATTGTATCAGTATGGTATAGATGTTGGTCCTTGAATTGACACTCTGTACATTGTATCGGTATGGTGTAGATGTTGACCTTGAATTGACACTCTATACATGGTATCAGTATGGTGTAGATGTTGACCCTTGACATTCGCTGTGCAGGGTTTTCTCCAGGTACTTTGGTTTCCTCACACGCAAATGACCACATATACACCAACGAGTGATTAATGCAAGTTGTTAAAGCTTTATTCACAATCGTTGTAAAATAAATAGAGGCTGTCCGATTAGCGCACTCGCTTCTCACCAATGCAACCCGGGTTTGATCCTCGGACCGGGAAGTATGCGAGATGGTACTGTGGTCGCCAGATCGGATAGGTGGGTTTTCTCCGGGTACCCTGGTTTCCTCCCACACGAATGACCACATATACGCTTTCATCCGCGTCAACGAGAGTGGTTAATATAAGTTGTTAGAACTTGCTTCGCAATCGTTGTAAAATAAATAAAAGTTTAAAAATAAAATATAGGGTATTTTTTGTTTCAGTGTATAAAACTGGAATACCCGGAGAAAATAGTACCATTACACATATTTCCCGGTCCGAGGATCGAACCCGGGTTGCATTGGTGATAATAATAGCTTTCTATGTTCCGAGATATATTCACTGAAACTTTATTTTAGGCTGAAAAGTGTTTTTATGATGTAAAAAGTTACTAAGTAATTTCCGATGGGGAATAAAAAATGCAACACAGTTTTGATTCAATTATATATATTATGCATTTTCTAAAAATAAACTATTATATTAACAGTATATGTTTTGGAGAGAAAATATTTGTAGAAAGCGGTTGCGGTTATGTACATGTAAGTTTGAACGCAACATTAAATGCGAAATAAATATAAAATGCAATTAGGATATTAGATATACATATAGTAAATACCTTCGGTGTCTTTTCTACAATAAAACGATGGAATGTGTACGGTAAATGGTCACTTTAAATGATGGAATGTGTACGGTAAATGGTCACTTTAAATGATGGAATGTGTACGGTAAATGGTCACTTTAAATGATGGAATGTGTACGGTAAATGGTAACTTTAAAATGATGGAATGTGTACGGTAAATGGTAACTTTAAAATGATGGAATGCAAACATTGTAAATGGTGGATTGCATGGTAAATGGTGGAATACAAGGTAAATGGTGGAATGCCAGGTAAATGGTGGAATGCCAGGTAAATGGTGGATTGCCAGGTAAATGGTGGATTGCCAGGTAAATGGTGGAATGCCAGGTAAATGGTGGATTGCAAGATAAATGGTGGATTGCATGGTAAATGGTGGAATACAAGGTAAATGGTGGAATGCACAGTAAATGGATGATTGGAAGGTAAATGGTGGATTGCAAGGTAAATGGTGGAATGCCAGGTAAATGGTGGAATGCAAGGTAAATGGATGATTGGAAAGTAAATGGTGGAATGCATGGTTTTGGTATTGCATAAATTAAGTAACAATCAGATCTCAACATCCAGGACTTCTAAAATAACAAACTAAACAAAATACATGTATCTGTGTGGGTGGTCCAGGTCGACGCATTGGTGACTATTTATAGAAATAATTTGTTCTAGGGAAGTGTAAATAAATAGTGATTGTCCAATGTATTGATTGATAAAGAGACAGTGCTAGTTTATTTATTATCTCCCTTGGTAGATGTCCAATTTATCCCGAAATTTATATTGGTCTATTTAGTTGGAATCATTCGTTTTTACTGTTGTTCCGATGTGTAGAATATCTGTCAAGCTTTATTAATTATAAGATGAGAAAATGGTTGAATATTGATAGCATGTTATGCAAAGAATACAATGATGAAAACAAAGGACAAACTTTTCAAACATCCTATCTTCCTTAAAGAGTATTCAGGGGGAAGTAACAATGTTTCTCATTCCTAGCTAGATATGCACAATCTATATCTATAAAAATGCATGAACATAATGAGACATGGGTCAGTTAGGGAACAGTAAAAACAAAGGATTCCAACTAAAATGACCTATTTACATTTTGGGATAAATCAGACTAAGGGAGATAATAGAAAATTAACTCCATTAACAACTTGTAACAGTTTACCGGTAAAGAAAGATAAGATTTCTTACAATTTTGATTGTCTGCATGGTTTACAAATAAATACAAAATGGATGAATGTTCATAGGCATATTTTTGCAAATCTGGCAGTATATGTCTATTATATAAATGTCTGCTTCAAATAAATTTTACTGTACAATGTACTTGCAAAAATAGTATGTAAAATATGATTTTATGAAAAGTATCTCGGTCTACATTACCGACGAACAAGACTATTTGAAGCAAACGTCATTTCCTTAATTTAAATATTTGTATAAAATATAAAGTAACAAAGACAATAACACAATATTTTAACAATCATTATGAATATTTCAAGTTCTCCAAGAACTCTATTTTCTCAGCATGTTTTCCTATAATACTTCACAAGGTTTATCAGAAATTGCATGATTTCCCGGAATAATTTAAACAAATCTTCCCAGAATTCACACAATTCCCCAGAATTCTTCTTTTCTCAGCATGTTTTCCTATAATACTTTTATCAGAAATTGCATGATTTCCCAGAATAATTTAAACAAATCTTCCCAGAATTCACCACATACTTTCTAGTACAAAAACTGTTACAATTGTACCCTTAGGCAAGGCATTTTAATTCCACATGCCTTCTCTCTTTGTCGTGACGATAGATTCCATCAGGAATGAGGTCTCGAGAGTGATTAATATAAGTTGTAAGAACTTGTTTCGCAATTGAGCTAAAATAAATTTGTATAAACTAGTACAAAAATAAAATATAATCGACATAATTATACAAGCTGCAAACTAACTAAATTCATTACAAAGAAAATTGATAAGTAAACAACGATTTTGATATCAATGGCTATATGTTGTACTTTAAAGGTAAAAATACTGTTTGTTTTGATTTAATATATACATTGTAGGGAAATGTAACAACAATAACAACAACAACAAATGTATGTACACTTATTTGGTAAGCTTGTTTTAACAGTGCTTGCACCCACTAAGACAACACATCTGGTATATCCTACACAAGGGTTAGGGTCGTCGTAACACTCGCATGAAATACACGCAACAAATCTACCCAGTAAACCTAAACAAAACCGTTTGTACATTATAGTAGATACTGACATGGGAGATAATTATATAAAGTAAAAATGGCGTTATTTTATTTTTATTATTTAGTCCCTTCTCATTGTTTCTGGAGTAACATTTTTCTACATAAAGTTCTAATTCTGTGAGGGTAAAAATACACACAGGAAATAACATACACAATCTCACTTGCTCCCACTTTTCACTGCCCTAACTCGATCATCTCCCACTTTTCACTGCCCTAACTCGATCATCTCCCACTTTCACTGCCCTAACTCGATCATCTCCCACTTTCACTGCCCTAACTCGATCATCTCCCACTTTTCACTGCCCTAACTCGATCATCTCCCACTTTCACTGCCCTAACTCGATCATCTCCCACTTTCACTGCCCTAACTCGATCATCTCCCACTTTCACTGCCCTAACTTGATCATCTCCCACTTTTCACTGCCCTAACTCGATCATCTCCCACTTTCACTGCCCTAACTCGATCATCTCCCACTTTCAATGCTCTAACTCGATCATCTCCCACTTTCACTGCCCTAACTCGATCATCTCCCACTTTCACTGCCCTAACTCGATCATCTCCCACTTTCACTGCCATAACACATTAATCTCCCACTTTCACTGCCATAACACATTAATCTCCCACTTTCTCTATGAAAGAAATCACCTCCTACACTAAATGAACTGATCCGACTTGTGGATAATATTTCAACAAACTGCTCTATGAAAGAAATCACCTCCTACACTAAATGAACTGATCCGACTTGTGGATAATATTTCAACAAACTGCTCTATGAAAGAAATCACCTCCTACACTAAATGAACTGATCCGACTTGTGGATAATGTTTCAACAAACTGCTCTATGAAAGAAATCACCTCCTACACTAAATGAACTGATCTGACTTGTGGATAATATTTCAACAAACTGCTCTATGAAAGAAATCACCTCCTACACTAAATGAACTGATCCGAGTTATATTAATGATCATTCCATTATTACATGTTATATTACATATATTATATTCAGGTGAATCTTAACCCTTCACTCCACAACATTAGAGGCAATGAGAGACATCTCTAATTTTCTATTACCTCCCTTAACAGAAAGTCTTGATTTATCCCAAAATGTAAATAGGTCCTTTTAATGAGAGACATTGGTCAGTTGCCCCTGAATACTCCCTAAAATTAGGTAGTCCTCTGTTTTTATCGTTGTTTCCTTTGCACAACATGCTAGCAAATATATCCCACTATCGCTTCTTATGATTAATTAAATTACTATATTTGAACAGATCTCCTACAGTATATGCAATGGGTATTGATTTGTAAAATAAGGTTATCACTTAATTAACACGTTTTTGATAAAATCACAATTATCATACTGCAACATCTGGTTAGGGCACAACAGTAAAAACAAAGGATTCTAACTAAAAGGACCTATTCACATTTTGGAATAAATGTATCGGCCAAGGGAGGTAATAGAAAATACAGATGACTCTCATTCGAATCCTTTTATGAACCAAGTTTGGAAATTTTGCTATTAACCCATTTCATTCTGGATACATTTAAAGGCTTTTGCAAACAACATAGATCCAGATCAGCCGCAGCATGAAGCTGATCAGGATCTATGTTGTTTGCTACATAGCCAAGTGTCTTAGCAAGATCATCTGAATAGCAAACAGCATAGAGCCTGATCAGACGGAACGTTTCATGGCAACTGATCTGGCTCTATGCTCTTTGCAAATACTGGTTGAACGGTATCCAGAATCAAATGGGTTAAACGAGTTTAATAGCAAAGATCCATAAAACATGGTATGAAATCACCACGAGTGTAAGATCACTTTTATTACATTACCATACAACACTCGTTTTAATAACATATCTACTTTCATTTGGCGCCAAGCATCGGCGAAAACGTAACTAAATTGTCATGACGTCACTATACAAAACAGCATTATATTTACGTTTTAAACAGCATTATACATGTAATTACGTCAAATCTACTTTTAAATCGTCGTTTGTCTTATCATTAACGTTATGTACCAATTCACCTAGAGATATGCATAATTTACGGCTTAATTTACAACCAATCAGAATCATTCCAGATTTTATTAAACGTGTGTACATATAACAAAATATGTGATGGCTGTATGAAAATGAATACAAGCAAAGTTATGTGATAATTGCTTGTGGGTGGTAAATTGTTAATATCACAGACTAGCAATTTTATGATGTTAATACCTTTTTAAGTTCTAGCCATCAAGGCAAGATGGGTCAATGGTCATGTGGTTAACCTGTTGGACTGTGAATCCAAGGATCGTAGGTTCAATCCTCTATCTGACCATAATTATATTAACAGTCTTTCAGAATGAACTATATCTAGAAGTATCATGTATCGGTGCTATACACCGGGCATGTAAACGAACCAGGGATGCTTCTGTATCTTGCACTATCCTCCAAAAAATAATGACTAATATTCTTCTCGAGGCTCCGCCCCGATGAACCATGGGGGGGGGGGGGGCAACGATATAAATAAACGTATAAAAAAATAACAACCCAGTAATGAACAATTTAGGAATGTTTTTGATATAATAATCTACATATATATACACATTCCTCCAAGTCGAAGAATTCCAATGAGAAAATGCAGTTTTCATTGGTCATCGTTTACAGTTAAACTGTGCGCATGTTATCAAATATCTCACAAGAACATCAAATTGACAGTTCTCGTATATATTGTAAAAATATATTAAAACAATGATCAAACCCCTTTTCCTCCATAGAATTAAGGGCTTCATGCCACTGTATCTGCATATATACCAGGGTTCATTCTAGGTCAGAATTTTTGGGAGAAGTGAGATCGCTTCCTTAAATGGTGTTCTTTAATATACTTCTGCAAAATAGGGTTAAAATGCACAGTCAACCATTAAATACAACATTTGAATAGAAGGAGTGCTTTATAATGAGCCAGTGTATCTTACTAGACACAATTTTGTTTGAAAATAGTAAAAACCAAAAATTATTTATTTAAAAATTTTTTTTTTTAGGGAGAAGTGGGGCCCCCACAGGGCGAAGTCAGGGTCCCTAGGGCGACAATTTCGCCCACATCGCCCTCTAAACTGATCCCTGTATACATTCTTAATCAATCAAGACCACCCGCTAAAGTTTTCAATCGGTCCTGGCCAACCCATAACCCTATTAAATATTCGAGACGTGTTATCCAGTTCTTATAGAACTGTACATATAGGAACCTTTATCGGTCATATTTGACTTCTACGTGTGCATAGTAGTTTTAACATACAGTCTACATCCGCTATGTCTAATTCCGTCGGACCGAACATAATACTTCGACATAACAAAATACGATATAAACGGAGCCAGTTATATGTACAATGATAGTGTCTGAAACGGGACTTTGTGATCCGACTAATTAAACCGGAGAATTCGACATAACCGACTTTAACATAGCGGATGTAGACTGCCTCTCATAATCTCCATCATCATCTCCCATCATTATTTCCATCATCATCGTCATCTCTAGTGACCTCACTGTCAATATATGTACAGAGATGACAATGATGATGGAGATTATGAGAGGCAGTCAGCATATCTACCTCTTCTTATCAGAGCATGTTTCTCTTAATGAAGCCATTAATGCCTCATACATATAGGCGGCGAACAATACTTCTATGGGGGAAAAGAAAGGGTTAAATAATGGATATATTTTCAAAAACATGCATTTTATGATTGTCATCAACAAAAGATTTGAATTATAAAATAAAAATGGAATGTTTGAAGTTGAAACAATACTAGTGATGAATATCACAGCCTTTAGCACATACAAACATAAACATTAAACTCTCACCTGTGTAGCTTCCAAATTGAAGGTACTGTTAGTCATAACGTAACTGCGTTACACCCCAGAAAACGATGGCATCTTAACTCTTTGCATGCTGGGTAAAATAAAATCTATAAATAGTTGAAATAATTAATTGTTTGCAGACGACAATTCATTAATGTGCTTTCCTCATTTGTAACTGAAAACTCTGGAAATATTTCATGCAATTTTATTAGAATTGTGTTGTTAAAGCAGCATTACATCGTATGAAATGAAAGATATTTGAAAAATTCAATTTTTACGTATTTGGTAGCAATGCTGCTACACATTCTAACATTATACTTTGTATGCTTATGTTCATTTGGTAAACAGTGTTTTTTTGCGATAAAACAAACTCGAAACCGAAAGTAGGACTTTCCGAGTCGATCGGTCACGCATTTGTTTACAACCGGAACGCATCATCCGCACTTGTTTACATTTGGAATGCATCGTCCCCATTTGCCCCACATTGTCTTTTTTAATTAAATTACTTGATATGTTGATTCATACCTCTGTTAGCTAAGTCTTTTAGGGACATTTCTACATCCCCGAGAGGGGTTCGACATTAGAGGAAGATGGATAGATAGTATTGCATGTTCAAACTATATACGTTGTTTTCTACATCCTCTGTTGTTTCACGCATGCGCGCTGTGCGTGTTTACATTTCATGTGTTGATAAACAAATTCGCGTATACGACGGTTTAAATTTACTGGAATTTTATCATTTCTGAGCGACAATTTCGATTTTTGTAAACACACACACACACACACATTAGTATTTATATTTTACCCAAAACATCCTTTATTACGATGTAATGCTGCTTTAAGACACCCAATTCTAATGAAACTGCATGCCAAATTTGACCTGTTTTTTTACCGCTAGCATGCAAAGGGTTAATGAGTTTGTTTATATTAGTCACACAAAAATACTTTCAAAATGATACAAGATATTTCCTCACAAATGAATAATCAAAATATAACAAAATAAGACCTCATAAAATGGAGGTTTTATCACAATTTTGTTGAGATAATTAATAATATAGTCACAAATGGATTTCAAAAATCAGAATTTTATCAGACGTTTTCATGATATGGCATTTAATTTATGATATGTATCACGCAGGGTTCATTCTAGAGGGCAACATGACGAAATAGTCGCTCTAGGGACACTGACTTCGCCCCTTTGGGGCCCCACTTCTCCCCATTGTTTTTTAACCATTTTCATACAAGATATTGTCCAGTACTGGCGCATTATAAAGCACTCGTATTCAAATATATTTAATGGTCATACTGTGTATTTAATGGTCATACTGTGTATTTAATGGTCATACTGTGTATTTAATGGTCATACTGTGTATTTAATGGTCATACTGTGTATTTAATGGTCATACTGTGTATTTAATGGTCATACTGTGTATTTAATGGTCATATTGTGTATTTAATGGTCATACTGTGTATTTAATGGTCATACTGTGTATTTAATGGTCATACTGTGTATTTAATGGTCATACTGTGTATTTAATGGTCATACTGTGTATTTAATGGTCATACTGTGTATTTAATGGTCATACTGTGTATTTAATGGTCATACTGTGTATTTAATGGTCATACTGTGTATTTAATGGTTGTACTGTGTATTTAATGGTCATACTGTGTATTTAATGGTCATACTGTGTATTTAATGGTCATACTGTGTATTTAATGGTCATACTGTGTATTTAATGGTCATACTGTGTATTTAATGGTCATACTGTGTATTTAATGGTCATACTGTGTATTTAATGGTCATACTGTGTATTTTAACCCTATTTTGTAGAACAATATTAACCTATTTCATTCTGGATACCGTTCAAACAGTATTTGCAAAGAACAGAGCCAGAGCAACCGCCATGGAACGTTCCGTCTGATCAGGCTCTATGCTGTTTGCTATTCAGATGATCTTACTAAGACACTTGGTTATGTAGCAAATATAGATCCTGATCAGCATGCACCTTTAAATGTATCCAGAATGAAATGGGTTAAAGAAACACCATTCAAGGACGCAACAGAGAGTTTTCTCACTTCTCCCAAAAAATCTGACCTAGAATGAACCCTGAAAAATGTAGAAATGTAAACAAATACATTAGTGCGTAACGAAATATTTAAATACTAAACTATCACAAAATAACCATCAAAACTCCACAAAATGCAGAATGTGTTTCGTGTTTGCGACATTAAACCAAGGTCTCGTGTCGGTACTCAACACCATGCACGTAAAAGAACAAGAGGAGATTCTGGAATGAGTCTGTCTATCATTGCACTATCCTCCAAAAATCTATCTAAAATGAATAATCTCTTCAGGAGGCATCTCTCATATGGGTAACTGGTAGCGACGATAAATAAATGCAAAATGCACAAAAAGTGTTGGCGACGATTTCATACCAACAAATATCGGCAATGTAGCTTTCACAGTGTCGAAGTGTTCATTTCATTTACATGTTATATTTCACTTAGTAATAATATAGAATGGTGAATAAAACTAGATAAATTACACAGCTTTTTGATTCGATTGCATTTGATTTGTATGGACTAATGGAAGTCCTGTGCATACAGTTCTAGTTGTGAGATCTGCAGTTGGCGCCCTGCTGTATCCTTTAAGATTGTGCCCTTCGGCAAGGGACTTCCACATTGCGTCTTCTCTCCTCTTCCTTATAGTGTTGGAATGATTCCATCAGGTATGAGGAATCGAAGAAAGCGATTTAATAAAATGTTGTATAGACTTGTTCCGCAATCAAGCTAAAATAAATTTGGTATAAACTGAAGTTATTTTCAGTTCATCTTATATAACGGTAAGAAAAATAGGTTGTATGAAGTGCTAAATTAGTCCTCTTTCGTCAAAACATAGTTACACTTAAAATCATTTCTCAGGTCCCCCGATACGTAGACAATGAATGGTCATCTATTATATAATATTCATTTAATTATATTACAAAACATACAAAGCATTTGAGTATTGTAACAGTTAATAATGTAGTAAAAATGAATGCACAACATAGCATGATGGTCACTTCATCCAAATCTTGTTCATGATACTTTATTCAACTGCATTTTGAACTGCAATCAGTTACAGCCAATGAGCTACACCCAATGAGTTACAGCCAATGAGCTACAACCAATGAGTTATAACCAATGAGCTACAGCCAATCAGTGACAGCCAATGAGCTACAACCAATCAGTGACGGTCAATAAGCTACAACCATCAGTGGCAGCCAATGAGTTACACCCAATCAGTGACAGCCAATGAGCTACTACCATCAGTGAATTCAATGAGCTACAACCAATCAGTGACAGCCAATGGGCTACAACCAATCAGCCACAACCAATGAGCAATAGCGAATCAGTTACAATTAATCAGTGACAACCATTACAGTTACAGCCAATCAGCTACAACCAATTGGCAACAACAAATCTGCCACACCCAATCATAATACTGTGATAAAAAAGATTTCAGGAACGTTTTATAATCCACAGATCTGGAGTTGCAGGGGTAAAAGTTTTTGATTATTCGCTTCCATCGATGTCTACTGGCTGCTCGGGTAAATCGTCAATCCACTGTTTTACATGGTCTTTGATCATGTCCTTGGTGTGTGTAAGCAAGTGGGCATCACGAATTGATTTCCGACTGTATGTTTTCCCACACATATCACATGGAAATGGACGGACTTGGGTGTGCTGGAACAAATGCTGTTTCAGATTGCTCTGGCACTTGAAGCGCAGATCACAGAACTCGCATGCGTACGGCGTCTCGCCGGTGTGCTTCCTCATGTGCGTCTGTAGTCCCGATGAGATTTTGAAAGTTGCCTGAAAAGGGTACAATAACAAACATTATGCCTATTTCATATTTGGGTCATTGTATTCAATAACTTAAGACTGTGTTTTACGTTTATTTATCAGTTTTATTCCAGAATCTCCTCTGGTTCTTTTACGTGCATGGTGTAAAGCACCGACACGAGAGCTCGGTTTAACATCCCATCTGAAAGACTGTTAATTAACATAAGTTTATTATTATTATATTTCGGGTTTTACGCCTGCATCAGCACCATTTTGGGCTATATCGCCGGCGGGCAGTTTACCTAACAATACCTTTCCTGGGCAGGCTCCAGTGGTTAACAGTTAACCAGTACTTGGGTGCACCAACCTCCATAAGAATCTGCCAACTTTTTCATATAAATGAGACACGGCATGAGCGGGGCTCGAACCCGTGATGATAGGTTACAGTGGTATACAAGTCAGTGACCGTAACCACTCGACCACGGAGGCGGACTAATTAACATAAGACAGAATAATAGCTTTGTGAAATAATGAAATTCTCTAAGCAATAGTTTTACACTAATGCCTACATTACGGCTGTCTGATTAGTTTGAACGCTCGCTTCTCACAAATGCAACCAGGGTTCGATCCACGGGCCAGAAAGTATTTGAGATGGTACGGTGGTCGCGATCTCGACAGCTGGGTTTTTCTCTGGGTACTTCGATTTCCTCCCACACGAATGACTACATATATATGCTTTCATCCGCGTCAACAACAGTGATTAAAATTGTTAAAGCTTGATTGGCGATCATTGTAAAATAAGAATTTTATTTTACTTACATTGCAGACGTCGCACTTGAATGGTTTTTCTCCTGTATGTATCCTCATGTGTACTTTAAGTGTGCATTTGTGTCGGAAGCGTCGATTACACTCGGGACACTCGTACGGCACATCTGCCTCGTCGTGTACTCGCATGTGTTGTCTGTAATTACCTGCATCGTGGAATGACCTGCAATATAAACATTATTTAACAATAATGTACTGCGACAGCTGGGAAGCTACATTTTACATTGAAATATAAGGAGTATTATTATACATCGCCCGCATATGATGCACACTGCCTATTGTATGGATACACTGCCTGCAATACGGTGCACACTGCCTGCAGTATAAAGTACACTGCCTGCAGTTTGATGCACATTGCCTGCAGTATAACATACACTGTCTGCAGTATAACATACACTGTCTGTAGTATAACATACACTGCCTGCAGTTTGATGCACACTGTCTGCAGTATAACATACACTGCCTGCAGTTTGATGCACACTGTGCAGTATAACATACACTGCCTGCAGTTTGATGCACACTGTCTGCAGTATAACATACACTGTCTGCATTATAACATACATTGCCTGCAGTATAACATACACTGTCTGCATTATAACATACATTGCCTGCAGTATAACATACACTGTCTGCAGTATAACATACACTGTCTGCAGTATAACATACACTGTCTGCAGTATAACATACACTGTCTGCAGTATAACATACACTGCGTGCAGTTTGATGCACTGTCTGCAGTATAACATACACTGCCTGCAGTATAACATACACTGTCTGCAGTATAACATACACTGCCTGCAGTATAACATACACTGCCTGCAGTATAACATACACTGTCTGCAGTATAACATACACTGCCTGCAGTATAACATACACTGCCTGCAGTATAACATACACTGCCTGCAGTATAACATACACTGTCTGCAGTATAACATACACTGTCTGCAGTATAACATACACTGCCTGCAGTATAACATACACTGTCTGCAGTATAACATACACTGTCTGCAGTATAACATACACTGCCTGCAGTTTGATGCACACTGTGTGCAGTATAACATACACTGCCTGCAGTTTGATGCACACTGTCTGCAGTATAACGTACACTGCCTGCAGTTTGATGCACATTGTCTGCAGTATAACATACACTGCCTGCAGTTTGATGCACACTATCTGCAGTATAATGTACACTGCCTGCAGTTTGATGCACACTGTCTGCAGTATAACGTACACTGCCTGCAGTTTGATGCACATTGTCTGCAGTATAACATACACTGCGTGCAGTTTGATGCACACTGTCTGCAGTATAACGTACACTGCCTGCAGTTTGATGCACACTGTCTGCAGTATAACGTACACTGCCTGCAGTTTGATGCACACTGTCTGCAGTATAACGTACACTGCCTGCAGTTTGATGCACATTGTCTGCAGTATAACATACACTGCGTGCAGTTTGATGCACATGTCTGCAGTATAACATACACTGCCCAACACACACCAAAACACACCCCAACACACCAAAACACACCCCAACACCCAAAACAACACCTGCAGTATAACATACACTGCCTGCAGTATAACATACACTGCCTGCATATAACATACACTGTCTGCAGTATAACATACACTGTCTGCAGTATAACATACACTGCCAAAACAACACCCAAAACAACACCAAAACAACACCCCAACACACCAAAACACACTGCTGCAGTTTGATGCACACTATCTGCAGTATAATACACTGCCTGCAGTTTGATGCACACTTCTGCAGTATAACGTACACTGCCTGCAGTTTGATGCACATTGTCTGCAGTATAACATACACTGCCTGCAGTTTGATGCACACTGTCTGCAGTATAACGTACACTGCCTGCAGTTTGATGCACACTGTCTGCAGTATAACGTACACTGCCTGCAGTTTGATGCACACTGTCTGCAGTATAACATACACTGCCTGCAGTTTGATGCACATGTCTGCAGTATAACATACACTGCGTGCAGTTTGATGCACACTGTCTGCAGTATAACATACACTGCCTGCAGTTTGATGCACACTATCTGCAGTATAACGTACACTGCCTGCAGTTTGATGCACACTGTGTGCAGTATAACATACACTGCCTGCATATAACATACATGCCTGCAGTATAACATACACTGTCTGCAGTATAACATACACTGTCTGCAGTATAACATACACTGCCTGCAGTATAACATACACTGTCTGCAGTATAACATACACTGCCTGCAGTATAACATACACTGCCTGCAGTATAACATACACTGTCTGCAGTATAACATACACTGTCTGCAGTATAACATACACTGCCTGCAGTATAACATACACTGTGCAGTAACATACACTGTCTGCAGTATAACATACACTGCCTGCAGTATAACATACACTGTCTGCAGTATAACATACACTGTCTGCAGTATAACATACACTGTCTGCAGTATAACATACACTGTCTGCAGTATAACATACACTGCCTGCAGTATAACATACACTGCCTGCAGTTTGATGCACACTGTCTGCAGTATAATGTACACTGCCTGCAGTTTGATGCACACTGTCTGCAGTATAACGTACACTGCCTGCAGTTTGATGCACATTGTCTGCAGTATAACATACACTGCGTGCAGTTTGATGCACACTGTCTGCAGTATAACGTACACTGCCTGCAGTTTGATGCACACTGTGTGCAGTATAACATACACTGCATGCAGTTTGATGCACTGTCTGCATTATAACATACACTGCTTGCAGTATAACATACACTGCCTGCAGTATAACATACACTGTCTGCAGTATAACATACACTGTCTGCAGTATAACATACACTGCCTGCAGTATAACATACACTGTCTGCAGTATAACATACACTGCCTGCAGTATAACATACACTGCATGCAGTTTGATGCACACTGTCTGCATTATAACATACACTGTCTGCAGTTTGATGCACACTGCCTGCAGTGCAACGTACACTGTCTGCAATTTGATGCACACTGCCTGCAGTATAACATACACTGCCTATTATATGATACACTGCCCGCGATATGACGCACACTACCCACACTATGACGCACACTACCCACAATATGACGCACACTACCCGCAATATGACGCATACTACCCACAATAAGATGCACTTAATCTATGTAGAAAAGAGCTTAGCATAAGCAAAGTCAATTAGATTTGCGTATATACGATGACACAAATGACTTACCTGTCACACTCACTGCACTGGTATTTCTTGATAACATGGTGCTTCTTAATGTGCTTTGTTAGATGTTCCACATGAAAGAATGTCTGGCTACAAACTCTACAGATGTATTTATATACTGGTTCAGTTCCATGATTCTGCTGTTCATGCAAATCAAGCACACCCACTAGCAGCAGACTATCTACAATCACTCGGATTTGTTCATTGTCTTTCACAAAGAATTTCACAGGATTGCCGATAATGTCTTCCGAGATTTGTGCTTTCGGCAAGTTTTCTATTGGTACAATAGAAAAGTGTTTCTGTAGAGTATTAAGAATCTGTTCTGAACCGTATTTAGCATCTAGAGAAATCAAGGGGAGGCTGCCTTCAGTTTTTGGCGAGTCTGGACTCGATTCCATCATTAATGATTGTTCCTTGTTCTTTTTTCTAACCGATCTGTTTTTCATCTGGCTCGTTGGACTGGGTGTAAATGGAGAACTTGATTGAAGTGAACAAGGGGTGAACGCATTAAATGGCGGTGCAAAGTTGTTCTGTAATAATCCATTTTTATAAATTGCGTCAATATTAAAGTTCTGGTATTCGTTTGCTATTGGGTTATTTGGTGCGCCAGGTTCATTCTTGACTACATTATCATTTTGATCACTGTTTACACTACTGCTCCCTTTCTTCCCATTTAGGTTATTGCCAGACATGACGCCACCATTGAGCATCGCATTCTGCATCAGCGCATGAAACTGCATGAGTTGAGTCTGTACAATATTTTGATTTGGAAACTGGGCCTGCATCTTGTAAACGTGTTCAAATAACTGTCGCATTTGAACCGGATCGAAAGGCATCGCGCATGGCAGCATTGGTGGCTGAGGACCACCATTCACTACTTCATTTTTTATTCCATTCAACATTTGATTTGTAGGTTTTGATAGATCAACTGGTTGAACACTTTCAAGTTTTATAGGTGGTGGCTTCATGATGGTTTCTTCAACTACTTTGGCTGTAGCAGATGGCGTTAAATCTAGTGGTGCTGCAAACAGATTTCTCTCGATTTTTCTTTCCATACTTGCTGTAGATGCATAGGATTTGGGCGCCAGGTCAATTGGAGAATATTCAACACCTTTTGCAGCAAATTCAACACCTTTTTCGGCATATTCTTGTATTGCAGTTTTTGCCTTAAATTCTGGCTGGATACCATATTCTTCTACAATATCAGTAATATCGCACATTTCTTCATTTTTCTCACATCTAACAGGAATGGATCGTTTTCTCCTATTCTTCCTTGAGGATCCACCATTTACTACTTTGCTTAATACTGGAGTTGAATACATTGGTGAGCACAACTCTGATTTATTTTCAGATTTTATGCTCAAGTCTTTCGGAGATTCGTCATTTATCACATTTGATAGAACATTCTTAAGGCTAGGATTTTGGTGGACAGCGATTTCATTCTTTTCTATGATATGTACTTTATTGGCCTGATGTTCATTATTTTCCTCTAATATGTCAGTATTTTCTTGATTGACACATACTGATTTGATCTTGTGTATGTGAGATAACGTACTAGCAAGATTAGACTTCCGTTTCCTCTTACTTGAGCCACTGAGATCCATCACCTCTTCAGACACTTCACGTTTTAAACCGTAATCAACAATTCCGTATTTCGAATCATTTACACTGCTTCTGGATTCTGGTTCATCTTCACCATCAAGTTGTAAATCAATACTTTCATCAGGTTCCAACACATAGACATAGTCTGAACTATCAATGTCGTCCGACTCCACTCCACTAGAACTCTCCCTTTCATCCTGAGATGGTTTAGGCAGCACTCCATTTATTTCTATACTTCCATTGTTATTACTTAGAATCTTTCCAAGGTTAGGATTAATGTTTGTTCTCAGGTCTGGATCTAATTCTTCATTCAATTCTATAGTATATTCAAAATCTGACTTGACATCTGAATAATTCTCTTCCATTGTCTTGGATGTAAGGTAGTTGTGTGTCTCGGAAAGACTGGATTTCTGTAAAAATATGAAAGAAATACATCCCAAATTTGGGTCAAATAATATTTTATTGTTTTGTTCAAATGTTTTGTTCAAATGTTTTGGGTCTATGTACATAATTTACTTTTATTTATCGTCGCTACCAGTTGCCCATATGAGCGATGCCTCCTGAAGAGATTAGTCATTCTAGATTTTGGGAGGATAGTGCAATGATACAGACAGAGACCCATTCCAGAGTCTCGTCTTGTTCTTTTACATGTACGGTGTACAGCACTGACACAATACCTCGGGTTTATAGTACCATCTGAAAGACTGTTCAGACAGTGGGATCGAACCTGTGATCTTTGGTATTGTACATGTATTATTATATATTCATTGTATTATAAATATATATAAATCTATTTTGTGAAATTGTATTTGTAAATTACATCCTTTTATGAATTTTTATCTTACAAAATCGCTAATAACTTTCCAAATGGCAGTTTACCAATTCTAAAGATTTACATAACTAATTGTTATGTTATGTTATATTTCGGGTTTTACGCCTGCATTAGCACCATTTCGGGCTATATCGCCGGTGGGCAGTTTACCTAACAATACCTTTCCTGGGCAGGCTCCAGCGGTTAACCAGTACTTGGGTGCACCAACCTCCGTAAGAAACTGCCAACTTTCTCATATAAATGAGACACGGCCTGAGCGGGGCTCGAACCCGTGACCATCAGTGATGATAGGTTACAGTGGTATACAAGTCAGCGACCTTAACCACTCGACCACGGAGGCGGACTATTACATAACTAATGCATATCCTTCATGAACATATGTGCCAGGATTGTATACATTTCCGTACGAGAGTTACCAACTAATGATATAAAGTTACGGGCATGCATGCACTCAGTTTTAGGCAGCATTCGTCGCGAGAACAGTTTTTGCTGTTCCAAAGATCTTTTTACATGTTCCGGCACAGGATAAGTTGCAAATCTGGACTAAAAACATTTTAAATGCAAACTGTATATTTTCTTTGTGTCATTGAAAAGAATAATTAATGCAAATATAAGTAATGAATCACGGGTTAATAGTTTCCATAGTGGTATGAATTACATTGGGCATGCCTAAAGTTAGCATGGATGCCTTCGGCCTCTAACCACGCCCAATGTAGTTCATACCCTGATGGAAACTATTAACCTTCAATTCTGCTTTCCCCCATTTCATAACTTACCTCAAATGACTGCTCAATCCAGTTTTCTTTTTCTTCCCCGGAATCAAGGTTGTCTGATGAAAGTTGATTCTGATGAATAGTCCCACACTGGTGACTTCTTAGTCGTGTAAATGAAATGAAGCTTCTGTCACAGAAAACGCAATAATGTGCCATCTACATACTGAAAAAGAGTTATTATATATGTCTATTACAGAGTTATTATATATGTCTATTACAGAGTTATTATATATGTCTATTACAGAGTTATTATATATGTCTATTACAGAGTTATTATATATGTCTATTACAGAGTTATTATATATGTCTATTACAGAGTTATTATATATGTCTATTACAGAGTTATTATATATGTCTATTACAGAGTTATTATATATGTCTATTACAGAGTTATTATATATGTCTATTACAGAGTTATTATATATGTCTATTACACCCATATTTTTTTTGGTTTAGACTTGCACCAACGGCAACGGTGACGGTCGCCAGGTGATATTCAGGGTTCCCGGTGACGGTCGCCAGGTGATATTCAGGGTTCCCGCTGACGGTCGCCAATTGCTACAAAAAAAAATATATCGGGCAACCATTTATTTTTTATTTTTGGCACATGTTTTGTATTTTTCAATTGGCGACAGAAGTGGCGCAGACAAACATTCAGACAAGAGGGAACCCTGTATATGGCGACTCTCCAGTGATTGGTGGAGGAAGGAAGACCCTGGATGCCCCTCCGAGCATATCTCCAGTGATTGGTGGAGGAAGGAAGACCCTGGTTGCCCCTCCAAGCATATCTCCAGTGATTGGTGGAGGAAGGAAGACCCTGGATGCCCCTCCGAGCATAATTTCAGTCATGGATGTGCACAAGCCAGCTGGATAGATTCCTCGCATGAAAGTAATTTGTTTCTTTTACTTGTCCGGTGTATATCAATGTTACACGAGACCTTGGTTAACCCATTCAACCCCAAGTAACTGACATGGACTGGTCCATGATATTTTTAGACCAATAAATTAATAACAAAATTACATTTGGATCAGTTCATTTATCAAAATGGGTAATTTTTTTCTAAAAATAGTTATATTACTTGAAAAAAGTGCAGATCCTGATGAGATGGCTCGTCACGAGTCGGCTCATCTGGATCTACACTTTTTTGTAAGCCTATTTAGTTCAAGGTTACTCTTGAGGGCAAGACTTGCTGAAGATAGCTGTCCGATTAGCGCAGTGGTTAGCGCGCTCGCTTCTCACCAATGCAACCCGGGTTCGATCCTTGGACCGGAAAGTATGTGAGATGGTACGATGGGCGCCAGATTGGACAGGTGGATTTTCTCCGGGTACTCCGGTTTCCTCCCACACGACGCTTCATCCGCACCAACGAAAGTGATTAATATAAATTGTTTCGCAATTGTTGTAAAATAAATAAAGTTAAACCTTTTTCACTGAGAAAACTCATTTATTGGAAAGCATAAAGGAAAAAGAAAATGACTGTGGAACAGAATCTACACTATTGAACCCTGTTCAAATCTTCCTGTTCTGTTTAATTTTCAATTTAGTTAAACCGTGAAAATAAGGTCTTACAATTTCTGCTCACTGCTTTTTTGTTGTTCAGAAAACATCAACAACATAATTTATGATAAACAAATTTTTTTTGGAAATAAAATGCTTCGTCTTAGAATTATGTAATATAAGAAATGGCAAAGTCTATGTATTTTGAAAACGATATAAAACATCCTGTAGAGATAATAGGATGTATGTGGAGATATATTGTTCATTAATAATGGATTTCAACATAAACCTGTTTCATACGGTAGGATTCATGTTCACATACAGAAATATGAGATAAAATCATGCTACAGTCATCATGCATTCAAATTTAAATTACAATGTTTTGCTTGATAATGACACCATGCGTTCTAACTTAAATGATAAATGGCTATGGAGCAATACCGAGGTCGGACGGAAAGAGTTAATGGAACCATTTCCCGGTCTGACAGAAAGAGCTAATGGAACCATTTCGAGGTCTGACGGAAAGAGTTAATGGAACCATACCGAGGTCTGACAGAAAGAGCTAATAGAGCCACATCCAGATCTGACGGAAAGAGTTAATGGAGCCATTTCCAGGTCTGACAGAAAGAGCTAATGGAACCATTTTGAGGTCTGACGGAAAGAGCTAATAGAGCCACATCGAGGTCTGACGGAAAGAGTTAATGGAACCATTTCGAGGTCTGACGGAAAGAGTTAATGGAACCATACCGAGGTCTGACAGAAAGAGCTAATAGAGCCACATCGAGGTCTGACGGAAAGAGTTAATGCAACCATTTCGAGGTCTGACGGAAAGAGCTAATGGAACCATTTCGAGGTCAGACGGAAAGAGTTAATGGAACCATTTCGAGGTCTGACGGAAAGAGCTAATGGAACCATTTCGAGGTCAGACGGAAAGAGTTAATGGAACCATTTCGAGGTCTGACGGAAAGAGCTAATGGAACCATTTCGAGGTCTGACGGAAAGAGCTAATAGAGCCACATCGAGGTTAGAAAGCATTCTTATAATATAGAATTAATCTATTCAGACTGGAAGCAAACCGACAATTTTTGTCGGTTAAATAAAATCAACAATTATATTATTATATAGTATCACCATTTTTTGGCAACTAAAATACATGCCAATTGAATGGATGTAATAACACATCGTTGGAAATAGCATATAAAATTTTGAATCGAGCAGAAAAATGGCAGCCATTTTATTATATTTTTTTCAAGAAAGTGCGCAGTTGCAAGTATATGTATATATATAACATATATATATGTAATTTACCATGTTGTCAGATGCATTGGAAGTATTAGTTTATGGATAGATCTGTGGTCTACTGGATCGAATGCCAGTACGGATATTTTTACCCCCAATATTTTTGGAATATTTCATAATTCTAACTTTTTTATGGAAATCAAGTGTACAATTACATAATTGTATGAAAATATGTTTTTGTAAATAAATGTTTGCAAGGATTTGTAATTGTTTATTAGGATTTGTAATTGTTTATTAGGATTTGTAATTGTTTAATTTTTTATATACATAATTATTATATGTGTATCCATGTGATACAGGTTACTGCTGTTTATATGTGTATCCATGTGATACAGGTTACTGCTGTTTATATGTGTATCCATGTGATACAGGTTACTGCTGTTTATATGTGTATCCATGTGATACAGGTTACTGCTGTTTATATGTGTATCCATGTGATACAGGTTACTGCTGTTTATATGTGTATCCATGTGATACAGGTTACTGCTGTTTATATGTGTATCCATGTGATACAGGTTACTGCTGTTTATATGTGTATCTATGTGATACAGGAGGTTACTGCTGTTTATATGTGTATCTATGTGATACAGGAGGTTACTGCTGTTTATATGTGTATCCATGTGATACAGGTTACTGCTGTTTATATGTGTATCCATGTGATACAGGTTACTGCTGTTTATATGTGTATCCATGTGATACAGGTTACTGCTGTTTATATGTGTATCCATGTGATACAGGTTACTGCTGTTTATATGTGTATCTATGTGATACAGGAGGTTACTGCTGTTTATATGTGTATCTATGTGATACAGGTTACTGCTGTTTATATGTGTATCTATGTGATACAGGAGGTTACTGCTGTTTATATGTGTATCTATGTGATACAGGAGGTTACTGCTGTTTATATGTGTATCCATGTGATACAGGTTACTGCTGTTTATATGTGTATCTATGTGATACAGGAGGTTACTGCTGTTTATATGTGTATCTATGTGATACAGGAGGTTACTGCTGTTTATATGTGTATCCATGTGATACAGGTTACTGCTGTTTATATGTGTATCTATGTGATACAGGAGGTTACTGCTGTTTATATGTGTATCTATGTGATACAGGAGGTTACTGCTGTTTATATGTGTATCTATGTGATACAGGTTACTGCTGTTTATTTGTGTATCCATGTGATACAGGTTACTGCTGTTTATATGTGTATCTATGTGATACAGGAGGTTACTGCTTTTTATATGTGTATCCATGTGATACAGGAGGTTACTGCTGTTTATATGTTTATCTATGTGATACAGGAGGTTACTGCTGTTTATATGTTTATCCATGTGATACAGGAGGTTACTGCTGTTTATATGTTTATCCATGTGATACAGGAGGTTACTGCTGTTTATATGTGTATCCATGTGATACAGGTTACTGCTGTTTATATGGGTATCTATGTGATATAGGTTACTGCTGTTTATATGTGTATCTATGTGATACAGGTTACTGCTGTTTATATGTGTATCCATGTGATACAGGAGGTTACTGCTGTTTATATGTTTATCCATGTGATACAGGAGGTTACTGCTGTTTATATGTGTATCCATGTGATACAGGTTACTGCTGTTTATATGTTTATCCATGTGATACAGGAGGTTACTGCTGTTTATATGTTTATCCATGTGATACAGGTTACTGCTGTTTATATGTTTATCCATGTGATACAGGTTACTGCTGTTTATATGTTTATCCATGTGATACAGGTTACTGCTGTTTATATGTTTATCCATGTGATACAGGTTACTGCTGTTTATATGTTTATCCATGTGATACAGGTTACTGCTGTTTATATGTGTATCCATGTGATACAGGTTACTGCTGTTTATATGTGTATCCATGTGATACAGGTTACTGCTGTTTATATGTGTATCCATGTGATACAGGTTACTGCTGTTTATATGTGTATCCATGTGATACAGGTTACTGCTGTTTATATGTGTATCCATGTGATACAGGTTACTGCTGTTTATATGTGTATCCATGTGATACAGGTTACTGCTGTTTATATGTGTATCCATGTGATACAGGTTACTGCTGTTTATATGTGTATCCATGTGATACAGGTTACTGCTGTTTATATGTGTATCCATGTGATACAGGTTACTGCTGTTTATATGTGTATCCATGTGATACAGGTTACTGCTGTTTATATGTGTATCCATGTGATACAGGTTACTGCTGTTTATATGTGTATCCATGTGATACAGGTTACTGCTGTTTATATGTGTATCCATGTGATACAGGTTACTGCTGTTTATATGTGTATCCATGTGATACAGGTTACTGCTGTTTATATGTTTATCCATGTGATACAGGTTACTGCTGTTTATATGTGTATCCATGTGATACAGGTTACTGCTGTTTATATGTGTATCCATGTGATACAGGTTACTGCTGTTTATATGTGTATCCATGTGATACAGGTTACTGCTGTTTTGTGTATTACAGATACGATTATGATATTATACATAGATATAAGCCGAAAACGATCCAATATGTAAAATAATGGATTGTGTGATTATGTACGCCTATGGTTCCATTATACATATTGGATCCGTTTGAGGCTTATATCATACTTAAAACACACACTTATACAACAAGATCCTACTAATTAAAATTGTGTACATTAGTGCGTAGTATTTAATATAATAGTCTGGCCTTATGACATGAGTCCAATATTAATAATAATGGACTGCAAGTACAAAGGTATGATGTCACGATAAGTGTTTTGTATGTATATACATGTACAGAAGAAAATATAAGTTCTATCAGCCTCGGCCGTGGATTCAAGCATTCGGATTTAGCTACAATGTATGATATGTATCTATGATTGAGCTCACTTGCAGGCTTTGCCGTATTCATGTTAAATAAAATGTCTATGTGCGTTCATTTTCTCTTCCAATAATACTAATTTTATCGTTATTCTGTTAAGGATCCATAAACAGCTCATTACCGTTGCAAATAAATCATGTAAATACAGGCGCGTAGTTGCCTTTACGCTACAACGCTCCGACTGGCATATTATATTCAGGATTTTGATTTTTTAAACTTTTTTTGCTGGATATACGGTAGTAGATCTATCTATCGAACCTGCGACCCCTGGATTACTAGTCCAGCGCGTTACCACTGGACTACAGATCCGTCTATTCCCCCTTGTGAGAGCATGTGTACCTAGTCCTATTGTTCGCTAAATATTAAATAACGGAGCTAGAGAGCTGGATCTAGCATTAAATTCTATAACCATGATTGAGGTCCGAATAAGTCCTAATCAACCATATTAAAAAAAAGTTACGACCCAGTTGCGATTATCAGAATGATACTCATGACTTGTTAATACGGTCACCGAGTTAACCCTTTTCAACACCACAGACCTCTAAATTGGCTTACAAAAAAGTGTAGATCCAGGATCTGCACTTTTTTCAAGTATTTTTGGGGGAAAAATTACCCATTTTGATAAATGAACTGATACAAATGTAATGTTGTTATTAATTTATTGGTCTAAAAATATCATGGACCAGTCCATGTTAGTTACTTGGTGTTGAAAGGGTTAATATTATATAAATGGATGTATGAAAAACTGAACTTTTCTTATGTGTTTGTTATTGTATAAATTTCACAGAGTGCACCATTTGATGGCCAAGGTCTCAAAAATATTCTGGGGGATGATACCCCCAGACTCCCCTACCGGCTTTGCACTTTTGGTGCTCAATAATTCAAATGGGCTTGCACGTCAATTTCATCTGGCTATGCCACTGAAATATGACGACCTCACAATAAATAATTTAAAAAAATGAGTTGATGTAACAAATTTTTGACATGTAAATCAATTAATTTTACCTATGGTAGAAAGATATGTTCGCTATATATATCTATGTTCCAAGTATTTCTGGAAATGTTAATGTGTGTTGGCACTGAAGTAATTTTTGTTGAGTGAATATTATAATATTGTAAGCTATCATGAACTTCCCAAAGGACTCAAGTGAATATATAAGCCATCATGAACATCCCAAAGGATTCAAGTAAATATCTAAACAATCTTCCCAAAGGACTCCAATTAATATATAAGCCATCATTAACTTCCCAAAGGATTCAAGTAAATATCTAAACAATCTTCCCAAAGGACTCCAATTAATATATAAGCCATCATGAACTTTCCAAAGGGCTCAAGTGTATATATAAGCCATAATGAACTTTCCAAAGGGCTCAAGTGTATATATAAGCCATAATGAACTTTCCAAAGGGCTCAAGTGTATATATAAGCCATAATAAACTTTCCAAAGGGCTCAAGTGTATATATAAGCCATAATGAACTTTCCAAAGGGCTCAAGTGTATATATAAGCCATAATGAACTTTCCAAAGGGCTCAAGTGTATATATAAGCCATAATAAACTTTCCAAAGGGCTCAAGTGTATATATAAGCCATCATGAACTTTCCAAAGGGCTCAAGTGTATATATAAGCCATAATGAACTTTCCAAAGGGCTCAAGTGTATATATAAGCCATAATGAACTTTCCAAAGGGCTCAAGTGTATATATAAGCCATAATGAACTTTCCAAAGGGCTCAAGTGTATATATAAGCCATAATAAACTTTCCAAAGGGCTCAAGTGTATATATAAGCCAACATGAACTTTCCAAAGGGCTCAAGTGTATATATAAGCCATAATGAACTTTCCAAAGGGCTCAAGTGTATATATAAGCCATAATGAACTTTCCAAAGGGCTCAAGTGGATATATAAGCCATAATGAACTTTCCAAAGGGCTCAAATGGATATATAAGCCATAATGAACTTTCCAAAGGGCTCAAGTGTATATATAAGCCATAATGAACTTTCCAAAGGGCTCAAGTGTATATATAAGCCATAATGAACTTTCCAAAGGGCTCAAGTGGATATATAAGCCATAATGAACTTTCCAAAGGGCTCAAGTGTATATATAAGCCATAATGAACTTTCCAAAGGGCTCAAGTGAATATATAAGCCATAATGAACTTTCCAAAGGACACACATGACAAGAACCATAGTACACCTTAATATATCGCGCTAACCACATTGTAACCAAACGTTTAAAACAGTCTCGAGAAACTTTCCGAATGTGAGAAGATAATGTTCAATACATTCAATACATTGATCATTTATCGATGACAACAGGAACAATGGTGTACCTTAATACGTTGTGCTAACAACATTGTACCTTACTGTAATTCAGACATTATTCGACAGAATCACAATGTTCAGAGAGAGCTAAAAAATCTGTAATTTAAACCTAATTACAAAAAATGTGTGCCAAATGTAAGGCTCAAACCCACTACCACCAGCTTGCAAGCATTCCACTCTCCCGCCTGGGCTGAATGAGCTGCTTGCAAGCATTCCACTCTCCCGCCTGGGCTGAATGAGCTGAGAAGTCTTAGTGTACAGACTGCACCAAATGACATCTCCCCTCTAATATTTACAGCCAACAGCAGTGACCATCAACTGTTCAGCTTACAACGGAGCATAACCTGTATGTCTTTGCCCTACATGTATAATTATGTTCTGAGGCCAGGTAGCAAACACCTAAATGTTCTGAGGCCAGGTAGCAAACGCCTAAATGTTATGAGGGCAGGTAGCAAACGCCTAAATGTTATGAGGGCAGGTAGCAAACGCCTAAATGTTACGAGGCCAGGTAGCAAATGCCTAAATGTTATGAGGCCAGGTAGCAAATACCTAAATGTTCTGAGGCCAGATAGCAAATACCTAAATGTTCTGAGGCCAGGTAGCAAATACCTAAATGTTACGAGGCCAGGTAGCAAATGCCTAAATGTTACGAGGCCAGGTAGCAAATACCTAAATGTTACGAGGCCAGGTAGCAAATACCTAAATGTTCTGAGGCCAGGTAGCAAACGCCTAAATGTTACGAGGCCAGGTAGCAAACGCCTAAATGTTACGAGGCCAGGTAGCAAACGCCTAAATGTTACGAGGCCAGGTAGCAAACGCCTAAATGTTCTGAGGCCAGGTAGCAAACGCCTAAATGTTCTGAGGCCAGGTAGCAAATACCTAAATGTTATGAGGCCAGGTAGCAAATACCTAAATGTTACGAGGCCAGATAGCAAATACCTAAATGTTACGAGGCCAGGTAGCAAATACCTAAATGTTACGAGGCCAGGTAGCAAACACCTAAATGTTATGAGGCCAGGTAGCAAATACCTAAATGTTATGAGGCCAGGTAGCAAATACCTAAATGTTCTGAGGCCAGGTAGCAAACGCCTAAATGTTCTGAGGCCAGGTAGCAAACGCCTAAATGTTCTGAGGCCAGGTAGCAAACGCCTAAATGTTCTGAGGCCAGGTAGCAAACGCCTAAATGTTCTGAGGCCAGGTAGCAAACGCCTAAATGTTCTGAGGCCAGGTAGCAAATACCTAAATGTTATGAGGCCAGATAGCAAACGCCTAAATGTTCTGAGGCCAGGTAGCAAACGCCTAAATGTTACGAGGCCAGGTAGCAAACGCCTAAATGTTACGAGGCCAGGTAGCAAATACCTAAATGTTCTGAGGCCAGGTAGCAAACGCCTAAATGTTCTGAGGCCAGGTAGCAAATACCTAAATGTTACGAGGCCAGGTAGCAAACGCCTAAATGTTCTGAGGCCAGGTAGCAAACGCCTAAATGTTACGAGGCCAGGTAGCAAATACCTAAATGTTACGAGGCCAGGTAGCAAATACCTAAATGTTACGAGGCCAGGTAGCAAATACCTAAATGTTACGAGGCCAGGTAGCAAATACCTAAATGTTACGAGGCCAGGTAGCAAATACCTAAATGTTACGAGGCCAGGTAGCAAATACCTAAATGTTACGAGGCCAGGTAGCAAATACCTAAATGTTACGAGGCCAGGTAGCAAATACCTAAATGTTCTGAGGCCAGGTAGCAAACGCCTAAATGTTCTGAGGCCAGATAGCAAACGCCTAAATGTTACGAGGCCAGGTAGCAAACGCCTAAATGTTCTGAGGCCAGGTAGCAAATACCTAAATGTTCTGAGGCCAGATAGCAAACGCCTAAATGTTCTGAGGCCAGGTAGCAAATACCTAAATGTTCTGAGGCCAGATAGCAAACGCCTAAATGTTCTGAGGCCAGGTAGCAAATACCTAAATGTTCTGAGGCCAGATAGCAAACGCCTAAATGTTCTGAGGCCAGGTAGCAAATACCTAAATGTTCTGAGGCCAGGTAGCAAATACCTAAATGTTACGAGGCCAGATAGCAAATACCTAAATGTTACGAGGCCAGGTAGCAAATACCTAAATGTTACGAGGCCAGGTAGCAAATACCTAAATGTTACGAGGCCAGGTAGCAAATACCTAAATGTTACGAGGCCAGGTAGCAAATACCTAAATGTTACGAGGCCAGGTAGCAAATACCTAAATGTTACGAGGCCAGGTAGCAAATACCTAAATGTTACGAGGCCAGGTAGCAAATACCTAAATGTTCTGAGGCCAGGTAGCAAACGCCTAAATGTTCTGAGGCCAGATAGCAAACGCCTAAATGTTACGAGGCCAGGTAGCAAACGCCTAAATGTTCTGAGGCCAGGTAGCAAATACCTAAATGTTACGAGGCCAGATAGCAAACGCCTAAATGTTCTGAGGCCAGGTAGCAAATACCTAAATGTTCTGAGGCCAGATAGCAAACGCCTAAATGTTCTGAGGCCAGATAGCAAATACCTAAATGTTACGAGGCCAGGTAGCAAATGCCTAAATGTTCTGAGGCCAGGTAGCAAATACCTAAATGTTACGAGGCCAGATAGCAAACACCTAAATGTTCTGAGGCCAGATAGCAAACACCTAAATGTTCTGAGGCCAGATAGCAAATACCTAAATGTTACGAGGCCAGATAGCAAACGCCTAAATGTTACGAGGCCAGATAGCAAACACCTAAATGTTCTGAGGCCAGATAGCAAATACCTAAATGTTACGAGGCCAGATAGCAAACACCTAAATGTTCTGAGGCCAGATAGCAAATACCTAAATGTTACGAGGCCAGATAGCAAACACCTAAATGTTACGAGGCCAAATAGCAAACACCTAAATGTTCTGAGGCCAGATAGCAAACACCTAAATGTTCTGAGGCCAGATAGCAAACACCTAAATGTTCTGAGGCCAGGTAGCAAACGCCTAAATGTTCTGAGGCCAGGTAGCAAATACCTAAATGTTCTGAGGCCAGGTAGCAAACTCTTAACGCTTTCTTGCATGCCATGCCCACATCCACACCTGTTACCTCATCACCATTAAAGTCCCTACTCTCCTCTAACTGTTCCTATGTATACCCGTCTTTCGATTGCAAAACAAGTTCATACAACATTTGATTAATCATTTTTGAGACCCCTCAACTGAGGTAACCGGGCAGTCTACTGAGGTAACAGTCATGGGGAAACAGTCTACTGAGGTAACAGTCATGGGGAAACAGTCTACTGAGGTAACAGTCATGGGGAAACAGTCTACTGAGGTAACAGTCATGGGGAAACAGTCTACTGAGGTAACAGTCATGGGGAAACAGTCTACTGAGGTAACAGTCATGGGGAAACAGTCTACTGAGGTAACAGTCATGGGGAAACAGTCTACTGAGGTAACAGTCATGGGGAAACAGTCTACTGAGGTAACAGTCATGGGGAAACAGTCTACTGAGGTAACAGGGCAGTCTACCGAGGTAACCGGCCTCTATACCGAAGTAACCGGGCAGTCTACCGAGGAAACTGGGCAGTCTACCAAGCAGTCTGAGGAAACCGGGTAGACTACTGAGGAAACCGGGTAGACTACTGAGGAAACTGAGTAGTTCAAGGTAAAGTACACCACAGGTATACACTGCATGCATCAGCTAGTTGTAATAATATGGTGCACTATACAATATTAGCTACATTTCTCAAACAATTTAATTGTATTTTTCTATATACATTTGTGATAATTAGTAATACATTTAATATTCATATAAATTAATAATTTGGTAAATATTCTCCCTTTTATGTACTTGTGTTCATTACAAAATTTGTCTCCATTTTGATTCCATTATTAACTTTCGTAAAATTGTCTCCCTTTTGAGTTATTTAATAACTGTGTAAAGTTGTCTCCCTTTTAAGTTCATTAATAACTGTAAAATTGTCTCCATTTTGAGTTCATTAGTAACTGTGTAAAATTATCTCCTTTTTTATTACATTAACACCCTTTTTTGCGCTCATTAATAACTGTAAATTATCTCCCTTTAAGTGTTGCACTAACTGTAAATTATCTCCCTTTAAGTGTTGCACTAACTGTAAATTATCTCCCTTTAAGTGTTGCACTAACTGTAAATTATCTCCCTTTAAGTGTTGCACTAACTGTAAATTATCTCCCTTTAAGTGTTGCACTAACTGTAAATTATCTCCCTTTAAGTGTTGCACTAACTGTAAATTATCTCCCTTTAAGTGTTGCACTAACTGTAAATTATCTCCCTTTAAGTGTTGCACTAACTGTAAATTATCTCCCTTTAAGTGTTGCACTAACTGTAAATTATCTCCCTTTAAGTGTTGCACTAACTGTAAATTATCTCCCTTTAAGTGTTGCACTAACTGTAAATGATCCCCCTTGTGATTTCATTAATAACTTTGTAAATTGTCTCCCTTGTGTGCTAATTGTCCCATCACGTATACCGTTGCATATATGCACGTCATTCCACACAAATGATTGCGAAACAAGCTGTATCAACTTGATCTAACAACCATCGTACCATCGCACATACTTCCCGGTCCGAGGATCGAACCAAAGCTACATCGGTAAGAAGCGAGCGTGCTAACCACTGCGCTCAATAACTGTGGAATAATATTATATGATGTAAATCAATCTTAATACAAGTAAATCTGGGTTCATTCTAGCCAGTAGGTCAGAATTTTTGGGGGAAGTGAGAAAGCAGTCGTTTGCATCCTTAAATTGTATTATTTAATAAATTTCAACAAAATAGGGTTAAAATGCACAGTATGACTATTAAATTGAATTCAATTTGAATAGAAGCAGCAGTGCTTTATAAATTATAATGGATCAGTGTATCTGACGGGACAAAATTGTGTATGAAAATTGAAAAAAAAAATTGTTTCTTTTTTTAAATGGAGAAGTGTGGGTCCCAATGGGCTAACTCAGGGTCCCTAAGGCGACTATTTCGCCCAAAACGCTCTCTAGAATGAGTCCTGTAAATATGTAAATATGTAGCAAATTCATGCATTAAGTATAGGATATAATAAGCCTCAAACGATCCAATTGGTACTGTCGTCTGCGCAACGAGCCTCACACAGTCCAATATGTTACATATTGGATCCATTTGAGGCTTATATCTTACTTAAAACACACACTTATATAACAAGATCCTACTAATTAAAATTGTTAATTTCCTGCATGTATGCTTTAGTATTTAATATAATAATAATGGACTGCAAGTACAAAAAGGTACGACATCACGGCAGTGATTTAAACAAGAATAGACAAATATTTTATTTAATATAATAATAATTGACTGCAAGTACAAAAAGGTATGACATCACGGCTGTGATTTAAACAAGAAGAATAGACAAATATTTGTACCACAATAATATTCACCTGCAATAATAACAATATGCAAAGATGTCCTTCATAAGAGCTTCCTACAAGCAACCAGATTATAAAATCTATATACTTGTACAATGCAACAACACCCATTAACTATACATATTTACCTGTACCTACAAAGCTACAGGAGACAAAACCTAATAAATCCATAAACCTTTACTAAACAATACTCACTGTAGCGCTCAAACTATGGTAACGCAGTCGATACCTTACACTCACACAGAATAAATAACCCACCCGACAAGACTATATTGAAATCCTATTCTTCGTGCTATAAATAGCTGCTAAACCATTACTGGTCTTAAATTTCATTGTAATGTTGTACTCACACATCTTGAATAGTGGATAGACTCAACTGTTTAAACTTTACAATTTTCCAATACCTGTACAAATTTCAATTCCAAATAGTCAAAAGCAACTCACCTGTGAGACTATCGTGTGTGCAGCCAACCGGCAACAGGTATTATAATACTCATATATACCTGCGACAGCCATTGTGTCATATAAACCCTCCAGGTCTGACTGAACCTTTGTCACCGGGTGTATCATTATAAAGTACTATTCAAGGTGGAAATCCTTGAATATGGTCTTAAGCTCGGGGTATTAGTATTTAGTAATTGTTGTAGGGTAGAATATATTGGATAATCATTGAATGCAATTCAATGAACATAATTCAACTGCAGTGAATTAATGCGCCATTTATGTGGCAGTTTTATATTGTGAGTGTAGGTAAAATTATAGATAAAATTTAATGAGAAAACGCTTTTTATTAAGTTCCTTATGCATGCTCCATTTTTTATATCAAACCCTTTGCGGGTATAAAAATACACTGCTGCTCACAGCCCTCATAACAATACACTGCTGTTCACAGCCCTCATAACAATACACTGCTGCTCACAGCCACCATAATAATACACTGCTGCTCACAGCCACCATAATAATACACTGCTGCTCATAGCCACCATAATAATACACTGCTGCTCACAGCCACCATAATAATACACTGCTGCTCATAGCCACCATAACAATACACTGCTGCTAGCAGCCACCATAATAATACACTGCTGCTCATAGCCACCATAATAATACACTGCTGCTAGCAGCCACCATAAAAATACACTGCTGCTCATAGCCACCATAAAAATACACTGCTGCTAGCAGCCACCATAAAAATACACTGCTGCTCATAGCCACCATAATAATACACTGCTGCTCATAGCCACCATAAAAATACACTGCTGCTCACAGCCACCATAACAATACACTGCTGCTAGCAGCTACCGTAACAATATACTGCTGCTCGAAGCCACCATAACATATACTGCTGCTCACAGCCACCATAACAATACACTGCTGCTCGCAGCTACCGTAACAATATACTGCTGCTCGAAGCCACCATAAAATAAAATACACTGCTGCTCTAAATATAAACACTAGTTCCATAGTGTCTAGCATCCCTATGTACCACAATAGGTAACTGCAGGTTGTAACAGCAGCTGACTAGACTAGGTGAACTGCGAATATGACAGCTGACGAAACCATATATATGAACTGTGAATTCTAACGACAGCTGACTAAATTACTTAACCACATTGCTGTAAACACCAGCTCCATAGCGTCTAGTCTCCCTATACAGTTAAACCTGCCTTAAGCAGCTAGCCAAGGGAATCACAGAAAGTGGCTGCTTAGCACAGGTGGCTGCTTAATAGAGGTGAACTGTATAATAAAACAACACATTGGGAATATGTTAACTGGCTGCTTAATACAGGTTGGCTGCTTAATAGAGGTGAACTGTATAATAAAACAACACATTGGGAATATGTTAACTGGCTCCTTAATACAGGTTGGCTGCTTAATAGAGGTGAACTGTATAATAAAACAACACATTGGAAATATGTTAACTGGCTGCTTAATAGAGGTGATCACTAACACAGGTTTGACTGTATATGAACTGTGAATTCTAACGACAGCTGACTAAACTACTTAACCGCATCGCTATAAACACCAGCTCCATAGCGTCTAGTCTCCCTATATATGAACTGCGAGTTCTAACGACAGCTGACAAAACTACTTAACTGCATCGCTATAAACACCAGCTCCATAGCGTCTAGTCTCCCTATATATGAACTGCGAGTTCTAACGACAGCTGACAAAACTACTTAACTGCATCGCTATAAACACCAGCTCCATAGCGTCTAGTCTCCCTATATATGAACTGCGAGTTCTAACGACAGCTGACAAAACTACTTAACTGCATCGCTATAAACACCAGCTCCATAGCGTCTAGTCTCCCTATATATGAACTGCGAGTTCTAACGACAGCTGACAAAACTACTTAACTGCATCGCTATAAACACCAGCTCCATAGCGTCTAGTCTCCCTATATATGAACTGCGAGTTCTAACGACAGCTGACTAAACTACTTAACCGCATCGCTATAAACACCAGCTCCATAGCGTCTAGTCTCCCTATATATGAACTGTGAGTTCTAACTTTGCTATTCAGATGATCTTGCTAAGACACTTAGCTATGTAGAACATAGAGCCAGATCAGCCACCATGGAACGTTCCATCTGATCAGGTTCTATGCTGCTTGCTATTCAGATGATCTTGCTAAGACATTTAGCTATGTAGAACATAGAGCCAGATCAGCCACCACGGAACGTTCCGTCTGATCAGGCTCTATGCTGCTTGCTATTCAGATGATCTTGCTAGACACTTAGCTATGTAGAACATAGAACCAGATCAGCCACAACGGAACGTTCCGTTTGATCAGGCTCTAGGCTGCTTGCTATTCAAATGATCTTGCTAAGACACTTAGCTATGTAGCAAACAACATAGATCCTGATCAGCATGCTGCTGCTGATCTGGATCTATGTTCTTTGCAAAAGCCTTTAAATGTATCCAGAGTAAAACAGATCTATGCAATGTGCCTTACTAAAGGATTATCATACCTGGGATCCTTCGATTCTAAATCTGACATGGCACCCCACTTAATTGAAATGTAGCAAACAACTTGCCTTCTACAGACGGCTGTAGTCCAGTGGTTAACACATTGGACTGGTAATCTAGGGATTGCAGGTTCAATCCACCATCTGATCCAACATTGTGGCATCAGTGGTACATGTGTAGAATTTGGAATCAAACGGTCCTGGGTTTGATACACGGTCAGACCACGTATGTAGTGTCATTGAGCAAGGCACCTCACATGCATTGCTTAGTACTGGTTAACCACTTAGCTACTTTGGCTAAGCCTGCCCAGGAAAACATGTCTAGGTCCCTGCAAGGGGTTGACATTAATGGAACATACATACATACTAATAACATTAACAGTCTTTCAATTGGGACTCTTGTGTCGATGCTTTACGCTGTGCGTGTAAAAGAACCAGGAGACTCTGGAACGGGTCTCTGTCAGTATTATTGCACTATCATCCAAAAATCTAAAATGACTAATGTCTTCAGGAGACAATATATAAACGTAAAACACACACAAACTCACCTTCTTAAAAATATTATGATCACATTAATACATATCCAATACAAACATAAATCTATTCAACTTGACCACTGTCCACTATTTAATATAATATAAACTTAGGACAATATTAAAATATACACTTGGCTACTTTGGTGCAATAAATTTAATTGAAAAATAACATAAAAACTCACCTGCTCAAAATATTGGCCATCCTGTTTGTCCAGTTATGTATAAACTTGACCACTGTCCACTCTAAATTCTCTGGCCACAATCTGTTGTAGGATCAACAAACAATGGATATTAGTACAAAATCTAAAGCATGTGGCCTGAAGGCAAAACCTCCATTCATACTCATATCAACTCATTGTTCAGTTATATAGTTGGCTAACTTGAGAATTGCCCAATACAATAAAACTTGTGAAAAATACTGTAAAAACCAATCTTTTGTGAAAAGCCTTTTGTAGTTGCAAATTATTTTTGAATAGTTGCCAGGGTGAATAGTGTTTAAACTGAGCTGGCATATAGAAGTTTATCAATAGCTTGTATGAGTAGAAGTGAGAAATATGTCACAATACAATTACATCGTTTTATATTGATTGCCTCATTTGTTCTGCAAGGTGAATAGAAGTGGTTTTTAGCAATTTTATATTAATATAGTTGTGTTTGATGTTTTATAGAAATGATTCTGATCAATGTAAAAACTTATACACAGTACTCAGTGGCATTTTTGTACAAGATGAACAAAGTTCAATAAAACAGCTATGAAATAAAGTTATATATATCATATATATATCATTGAAGTTAAATATTCTAAATTAAGCTTAAGAACAATACATAATTTTTACGCAAATTTATTATTTTAAATTAAGTTTAAACAAATTAATTAAACAATACATCATTTTTAATATGTATCTGAAATTTAATATTTAAAAAAATAACCCATTTTTTTATATTTTATCTGAAATTAAATATTTTAAATTAGATTTAACTAATAAATCGAACACTACATATTTCTTTGAAATTTAATATTCTTTCGACATTAACCCATTCAACCCCAAGTAACTGACATGGACTGGTGCGTGATATTTTCTGACCAATAAATTAATAAGAAAATTACCGTTGGACCAGTTCATTTATCAAAATGGGTAATTTTATCTAAAAATAGTAATAATTATTACTGGCAAAAAAGTGCAGATCCTGATGAGACGGCTCGTCATGAGCCGGCTCATCTGGATCTACACTTTTCATAAGCCTATTTAGAGGCCTGTGGGGTTGAAAGGGTTAATTAATATTCTAAATTAAGCTTATCAATAAAATTGAACAATATACATATTTCTTTCAAATTTAATATTTAAATTAGTCCAGTAATACATATTTCACTCAAGACTCTAGGCCTCCCAGCCGATTGAACTTGTAAATTATTATTATTTTTTATTTAAGTTTATTTAATGTCGCTACCGGTTGCCCATTTGAGCGACAGACAGTTTACCTAGCAACACCATTCCTGGGCAGGCTCCAGCGGTTAACCAGTACTTGGTGCACTGACCTCCGTAAGAAACTGCCAACTTTATCATATAAAGAGACACAGTCTGAGTGGGGCTCAAACTTGTGACCATCAGTGATGATAGGTTATTTTGGTATACAAGTCAGTTATTTGTGTGTATTTATCATCGCTACCGGTTACCCATATGAGCGATGCCTCCTGAAGACCCTTTTTAGATTTTTGGCGGAGAGTGCAATGATACAGACATAGACCCATTCCAGAGTCTCCTCTGGTACTTTTACGTGCACAAGACCTCGGTTTAAAGTCCCATCTGAAAGACTCTTAATTTTATTAGGGTCAGACGGGGGATCGAACCTGCGATCCCTGGATTACCAGTTTAGCGTGATAACCATTGGACTACAGATCCCTCAGTTATTTTATAGCAAATTACATAAATATACACTCAACAAATTCCTAATTGGCTATCCGATTAGCGCAGTGGTTAGTGCGCTCGCTTTTCACCAATGCAACCCGGGTTCGATCCGCACCAACGAGAGTGATTAATACCAGTTGTTAAAACTTGCTTCGCAATCATTGTAAAATAAATAAAGTTTAAACTTTAAATTCGTAATCGGTCACCTAGCAGGGTTCATTCTAGGTCAGAATTTTTGGGAGAAGTGGGAAAGCGCGTGATCGCTTCCTTAAATGGTGTTATTTAATATACTTCTGCAAAATAGGGTTAAAATGCACAGTACAACCATTAAATACAACATTTGAATAGAAGGAGTGCTTTATAATGGGCCAGTGTATCTTACTAGACAAAATTTTGTTTGAAAATCTTAAATAATATATATATAATTGTTTTTGTTTTTTTAAGGAGAAGTGGGGCCCCCAGAGGGCAAAGTCAGGGTCCCTAGGGCGACAATGTCACCCACATCACCCTCTAAAATGATCCCTGGTGATTAATATCAGTTGTTAAAACTTGCTCCGATTAGTAATCGGTCACCTAGTGTTTTATCATATTTGGAGCCCATTAATAATCATGCAATATAAATATTTATTATTATTTATATAAAAATCTGTAATAAAATGTATTAAATAAGATGATATGAATATTGGTTATTATGCTCCAAACATAAAAGTCAAACCTGCGTTAGTGGTCACCTGTATTAAGCAGCCAGTTTCCAGATTCACAATATGTTGTTTTATTATACATTTGACCTCTATTAAACAGCTACCTGTGTTAAGCAGCCAGTTTCCAGATTAACAACATGTTGTTTTATTATACATTTGACCTCTATTAAGCAGCCAACCTGTATTAAGCAGCCAGTTTCCAGATTCACAATATGTTGTTTTATTATACATTTGACGTCTATTAAGCAGCCAACCTGTATTAAGCAGCCAGTTTACAGATTCACAATATGTTGTTTTATTATACATTTGACCTCTATTAAACATCTACCTGTGCTAAGCAGCCACTTTCTGTGATTCGCTTGGCGGGCTGCTTAAGACAGGTTTGACTGTACTGTAAAACACCAGGTGTCCGACGGAATTTGGTATTAAGTGTTCATTCTTATCTGTTTTACTGGTTGATCTAGAACATCGTTTCTTTTAAGAAAATGGACACGTGTTACGTAAAGTATTCAGATTAATGACCAGTTTCGTCTTCACTCCTAACGAGTAGTTTTTTATGAATGTATCATGTTGTGCATTGTCCAACCGCAACGACTCGTTTACTAAATCGAAACCCTGTCAACCGTAACCACTCAGCCACGGAGCCATAACTCAACAATGGAGAGCCCCTCTCAACCGTAACATCTCAGCAATGGAGACTCCCCTCAACCGTACATCTCAGCAATGGAGACTTCCCTCAATCGTAACATCTCAGCAATGGAGACTCCCCTCAATCGTAACATCTCAGCAATGGAGGCCCTCCCTCAACCGTAACATCTCATCAATGGAGGCCCCCTCAACCGCAACAACTCAGCAATGGAAGCCCCCCTCAACCGTAACATCTCAGCAATGGAGGCCCCCCTCAACCGTAGCAACTCAGCAATGGAGGCCCTCCCTCAACCGTAGCAACTCAGCAATAGTAGCCCTCCCTCAACCCAACACCACAAACACCCCCTCAACCGTAACATCTCAGCAATGGAAGCCCCCTCAACCATAACATCTCAGCAATGGAAGCCCCCTCAACCGTAACATCTCAGCAATGGAAGCCCCCTCAACCGTAACATCTCAGCAATGGAAGCCCCCTCAACCGTAACATCTCAGCAATGGA
>CM026392.1:57455218-57665123 GCA_014843695.1 Archivesica marissinica
TTCATGTGAGGAAGCTATAGGTTCGAAGCCCGCCAGGAGTATCAGATCGTTTCATGTGAGGAAGCTATAGGTTCGAAGCCTGCCAGGAGTATCAGATCGTTTCATGTGAGGAAGCTATAGGTTCGAAGCCCGCCAGGAGTATCAGATCGTTTCATGTGAGGAAGCTATAGGTTCGAAGCCTCCCAGGAGTATCAGATCGTTTCATGTGAGGAAGCTATAGGTTCGAAGCCCGCCAGGAGTATCAGATCGTTTCATGTGAGGAAGCTATACAACTGGAACTGTTTTGTACACCTTGATATCGGATATATGTCACATGTTCAGTGAAGGTATTCTCTTAATTCCTTGAGCATCGATATTTCCTTGCAGTTTTTTAAAATCAAAACGATTACTCATGTCTAGCTGTTGCAACAATTGTATGTTTGCTTTCGTTAGATGGAGACTGTTCTTGTAACACGACTGTCGGATAAAATGGGACCAAATGTCGTAAAATAAATGTTGAAATTTCAAGCTCACCTTCGGCAATTTGATTGCTTTCTCCCTTTTGCAGCTTTAAAACAAATGAAAATTAGATCGCATTCATCTGCCATGCTGTTCACCGCTAGCAGATACCTCGCTAAATGTCATGCTTGCCCTATCTCACAACTAGAGGGCACTCACTAGAGTGCATACCTCGCTAATTGTTGTGAATTACTCACAATGATGAAGAACCCTTTAAATATAAAACAATCCTAGATCCAGATAATCACCAAAAGTTAATAGATTAGTCCTAGTCCCATGGCGGACATTCCCACAAAAGTTAATAGATTGGTCCTAGTCCCATGGCGGACATTCCCACAAAAGTTAATAGATTGGTCCTAGTCCCATGGCGGACATTCCCACAAAAGTTAATAGATTGGTCCTAGTCCCATGGCGGACATTCCCACAAAAGTTAATAGATTAGTCCTAGTCCCATGGCGGACATTCCCACAAAAGTTAATAGATTGGTCCTAGTCCCATGGCGGACATTCCCACAAAAGTTAATAGATTGGTCCTAGTCCCATGGCGGACATTCCCACAAAAGTTAATAGATTGGTCCTAGTCCCATGGCGGACATTCCCACAAAAGTTAATAGATTGGTCCTAGTCCCATTGCGGACATTCCCACAAAAGTTAATAGATTGGTCCTAGTCCCATTGTGGACATTCCCACAAAAGTTAATAGATTGGTCCTAGTCCCATTGTGGACATTCCCACAAAAGTTAATAGATTGGTCCTAGTCCCATGGCGGACATTCCCACAAAAGTTAATAGATTAGTCCTAGTCCCATGGCGGACATTCCCACACAAAAATCACGAGCAGCCATCCGTATTGTTTTGCTTAATCTTACTAATGTGGATCAACACATTCGTAATACTAGTAAATGCTTGCAATATTCAGTGTATATTTAACTTTATTTATTTTACAACGATTGTGAAGCAAGTTCTAACAACTATTATTAATCACTCTCGTTGGCGCGGATGAAAGCATATATGTGGTCATTCTTGTGGGAGGAAACCGCAGTACCCGGAGAAAACCCACCTGTCCGATCCTGTGACCACCGTGCCATCTCACATACTTCCCGGTCCGATGATCGAACCCGGGTTGCATTGGTGAGAAGCGAGCACGCTAACCACTGCGCTAATTGGACAGTGTATATTGGAAAGCATCAAATCTTGGGAGTTGTGAATTTTGTTCCTTTTGGTCCCATTTTGTTTGCTTCTGTCACATTTAATGAGTTTGTAGACCTATATACAGTCTATATCCGTTATGCCGAATGCCGTCAGAACAAAATACTTCGACATAACTGAAGTTTTCCTTAATCCTTTCAACACCACAGACCTCTAAATAGGCTTACAAAAAGTGTAGATCCAGATGAGCCGGCTCGTGACGAGCCGTCTCATCAGGATCTGCACTTTTTGCCAGTGATATGACTATTTTTAGACATAATTACCCATTTTGATAAATGAACTTGTCCAAATGTGATTTTCTGATTCATTTATTGGTTTATGAATATCATGGACCAGTCCATGTGAGTTACTTGGTGTTGAATGGGTTAACGAAATTCGATATAGACTGAACCAGTTATATGTAAAATGATAGTGTCTGAAACTGGACTTTGATCCTACTTCGAGATAACCGGAGAATTCGACATAACCGACTTTGACATAACGGATGTAGACTGTATATATATATATATATATATATATCTCCACTTTATTTTACAACCACACTATTCATGCACTGGTGTTGAAATCTGTTCGTCTTGTCCCTCATCAATCTTGTCCTCGTCTCCAAAGCCCCTAGTCACATTTTCATGAATCTTTACATGAAGCAGAAAATTTAAGTCTAGTGTGTGCATATCATCATCATCCTGTTCTGCTCGGTTTATTTTCGCCATAGTTGTGGCACTTTGAAGATTTAAAAGCAGTTTAACCCCATTTGTTCTAGTAAATTCCATGCCGATTTTTCAGCATTCCTTGTGTTCCAGCCTAGTTGTATATGATGTTGAATGTGGTTGAGTTATTGTGCCTTGACATTTCTAGAGAACACCTTTGAGAACACGCGGTTAACACGTTAATCCCCATAGAGGCCATTTAATACCGTAATATTATAGGCCATTTAATACCGTAATATTATAGGCCATTTAATACCGTAATATTATAGGCCATTTAATACCGTAATATTATAGGCCATTTAATACCGTAATATTATAGGCCATTTAATACCGTAATATTGGCCATTTAATACCGTAATATTATAGGCCATTTAACCCTTTCAACCCCACAGGCCTCTAAATAAGCCTATGAAAAGTGTAGATCCAGATGAGCCGGCTCGTGACGAGCCGTCTCATCAGGATCTGCACTTTTTTGCCAGTAATAATTATTACTATTTTTAGATAAAATTACCCATTTTGATAAATGAACTGGTCCAAAGGTAATTTTCTTATTAATTTATTGGTCTAAAAATAGCATGCACCAGTCCATGTCAGTTACTTGGGGTTGAATGGGTTAATACCATATATTATAGCTGCCGTTCCGCGCTGTTATCTATTCTCATGTTGATACCGTATATTCCTGAACATAAGTCGACCTTTTTCTCATCACATGTTGAATTATGGCGGAGAAACGAGCAAAAAAAGTTGCTGTCCGATTCGCTACTCACCAATGCAACACGGGTTCGATCCTCGGACCGGGAAGTATGTGAGATGGTACAGTGGTCGCCAGATCGGACAGGTGGGTTTACTCCGGTTTCCTCCCACAAGAATGACCACATTTACGCTCTCGTCTGCGCCAACGAGAGTGATTAATATAAGTTGTTATAGCTTGTATCGCAATCATTGTAAAATAAATAAAATTTAAACTTTTTAAGCCAAAAAAAACAACCCCAACCATAAATATTTTTTGGGATCTCTGTTTGTTTGATTTCCTTTATAGCAATTGGTTTAGACAATTATTTACATTATAAACCAGAGAAAAAGCTGATACACAAACTGTAGAAATTATTGTTGTTCATCAGTGTATTTTTTTATGATTTGCAATGGAATACAGTCAACCAGATATCTCAAATGGAGCCCAGTTTCATTCCAAATATGTGAGAGAAAATACCATTGTAACGAGGGTCACAAATCCACAAAGTACCCTTTATTTCCTAATTCGCTACGCTCAAACGTTAATAAATTATTGATCTCCTATAAGATAATTCATTCTAAGTAAGAGATGAACAATTCCAGAGAGATAAACTATCTCTCTAATAATTGTAAGGAAGAAATAAACACTAATACTATAATGGATTTTTAGGATTGTTTATTGCATTGTGTACCATATCGATATCTAAGCTGCACGTCTAAACCACACAATGCAAAGACTCGATATGCGACCCAAACCGATAACACTTTAAATACTATACACGCACGAAATGTTCGTGCATTACATCTTACTAATCTTAAAGCACACACATGATTTATTTTTAACCGGAGATAAATACATCGACTTATCGCCGAGATCGACCTATATCGGGGCTCATTCTAGAGTGTGACATGGGTGATACGCCCTTGGGACCCTGACTTCTGCCCCCCCCCACCCACATCACTTATCCTAGATTTTATTTTTGTACAATTTTCAAACAAAATATTGTCCATTCAACCCCAAGTAAATGACATGGACTGGTGCGTGATATTTTCAGACCAATAAATTAATAAGAAAATTACATTTGGACCAGTTCATTTATCAAAAGTGGTAATTTTGTTGGGAGAGAAAAGAAGCAACATGGAATTTAAACGCCCTGCTTAAGGGCACAATCGTAATGACTTCAGCGGGGCTCAAACTCCGGACTTTCCCCCTAAATGAACTCGCTACCACTGCGCTATCACGACCTCCACATTAGTAAGTAATTTGCGTCTTCTGTTGTGTAGTAGGGGGTTGCGGAAGGGGTTGCGGTGGTTTTGCGAGGGTGTTACTCGTGTTCCGTGGATACAGTCTAGTTTATATTACTATACAATGTGTGTATATTCCAGTCAATATCAATGCAAAGAACTAATTATTTGAGTGAGATTTGTCCATTTTGTTATATCATAATATAAATTATTTATTGGCATGACATTGTATTAACCCATTCAACCCCAAGTAACTGACATGGATAGGTCCATAATATTTTCAGACCAATAAATGAATAAGAAAATTACATTTGGACCAGTTCATTTATCAAAAGTGGTAATTTTGTTTAAAAATAGTAATATTACTTGCAAAAAGTGCAGATCCTGATGAGACGGCTCGTCACGAGCCGGCTCATCTGGATCTACACTTTTTTGTAAGCCTATTGAGAGGTCTGTGGTGTTGAAAGGGTTAAGATGACTAGTATAAACACTCAAAATAATTACCTAACCGGTCACCTGGTGTTTTTCAGTATTTGGTGTGTGTGTTTTACGTTTATTTATCGTCGCTACCGGTTGCCCATATGAGCGGCGCCTCCTGAAGAGATTAGTCATTTTAGATATTTGGAGGATAGTGCAATGATACAGAGACCCATTCCAGAGTCTCCTCTGGTTCTTTTACGTGCACAGTGTACAGCACCAACATGAGACCTCGGTTTAAAGTCCCAACTGAAAGACTGTTAATTTTATTATGGTCAGACGGGGGGGGTCGAACCTGCGATCGCTGGATTACCAGTCCAGCGTGTTACCACTGGGAAGTATTTGGAGCAAACTAATAATATCAATATTCATGTTAGTCCACCTCCGTGGTCGAGTGGTTAAGGTCGCTGACTTGTATACCACTTTTATTTTATTTAACCATATTTTATTGCTAATCAATAGTACATATGTCATACACATAAAGATACAATACATAGCATGAAAATACAAATGGTTTGGGCCACAAGTTTTAACAACATTAGACTTCTTGTATACCACTAACCTATCATCACTTATGGTCATTGGTTCAAGCCCCGCTCAGATCGTGTCTCTTTATATGAAAAAGTTGGCAGGTTCTTACGGAGGTTGGTGCACCAAGTACTGGTTAACCGCTGGAGCCTACCCAGGAATGGTGTTGTTAGGTAAACTGCCCGTCGCTCAAATGGGCAACCGGTATCGACGATAAATAAACTTAACCCTTTCCCCCATAGAAGCACCTCTTGACGCCATTAACAATACGACATATATTGACAATGTAGTAGTCAAACCAATGTTCATAATAAAGGCCAGAATCTCATGTAGACCCAGTAATATCTATGGAGGTGGGATAGATATGGCGACTACTTATCCACTGCATGATAGCTCAATGGCTGTCGTTTGTATGGAGATATAATAGTATATTAACTTAAATCTCATATAGTCCCAGTAATATCTATGGAGGTGGGATAGATATGACGACTACTTATCCACTGCATGATAGCTAAATGGCTGCCGTTTGTATGGAGATATAATAGTATATTGACCTAAATCTCTATGTAGTCCCAGTAATATCTATGGAGGTGGGATAGATATGGCAACTACTTATCCACTGCATGATAGCTAAATGGCTGTGGTTTGTATGGAGATATAGTAGTATATTAACCTAAATCTCTATGAAGGAAAGGGTTAAATGGCTGTCGTTTGTATGGAGATATAGTAGTATATTAACCTAAATCTCTATAAAGGAAAGGGCTAAATGGCTGTGGTTTGTATGGAGATATAGTAGTATATTAACCTAAATCTCTATGAAGGAAAGGGTTAAATGGCTGTCGTTTGTATGGAGATATAGTAGTATATTAACCTAAATCTCTATGAAGGAAAGGGTTAAATGGCTGTCGTTTGTATGGAGATATAATAGTATATTAACCTAAATCTCTATGAAGGAAAGGGTTAAATGGCTGTCGTTTGTATGGAGATATAATAGTATATTAACCTAAATCTCTATGAAGGAAAGGGTTAAATGGCTGTCCTTTGTATGGAGATATAATAGTATATTAACCTAAATCTCTATGAAGGAAAGGGTTAAATGGCTGTTGTTTGTATGGAGATATAATAGTATATTAACCTAAATCTCTATGAAGGAAAGGGTTAAATGGCTGTTGTTTGTATGGAGATATAATAGTATATTAACCTAAATCTCTATGAAGGAAAGGGTTAAATGGCTGTTGTTTGTATGGAGATATAATAGTATATTAACCTAAATCTCTATGAAGGAAAGGGTTAAATGGCTGTCGTTTGTATGGAGATATAATAGTATATTAACCTAAATCTCTATGAAGGAAAGGGTTAAATGGCTGTCGTTTGTATGGAGATATAATAGTATATTAACCTAAATCTCTATGAAGGAAAGGGTTAAATGGCTGTCGTTTGTATGGAGATATAATAGTATATTAACCTAAATCTCTATGAAGGAAAGGGTTAAATGGCCGTCGTTTGTATGGAGATATAATAGTATATTAACCTAAATCTCTATGAGGGAAAGGGTTAAATGGCTGTCCTTTGTATGGAGATATAATAGTATATTAACCTAAATCTCTATGAAGGAAAGGGTTAAATGGCTGTCCTTTGTATGGAGATATAATAGTATATTAACCTAAATCTCTATGAGGGAAAGGGTTAAATGGCTGTCCTTTGTATGGAGATATAATAGTATATTAACCTAAATCTCTATGAGGGAAAGGGTTAAATGGCTGTCCTTTGTATGGAGATATAATAGTATATTAACCTAAATCTCTATGAGGGAAAGGGTTAAATGGCTGTCCTTTGTATGGAGATATAATAGTATATTAACCTAAATCTCTATGAGGGAAAGGGTTAAACAAACAAAATATTCATATCATTTTATTGATTATGTTTTATTACAGATAGTTATGCAATGATTTTCTGTATCATTAGTCCGGGTAAAATGCATTAATAAATGACAATAAGAAAATATTTATATTGTATGATTATTAATTGGCTTCAAATATTATAAAATACCGGTACCAGGTGACCGATTAGGAGTTTTGTTGAGTGTATATATATATCCCGGTGTTACTGGTTTCCGACGATGTAGTACATAACGGACTCCTATAGGTTTAGAATGGTCATACACTGCAAACAATTTTATGTCACCAAATAAACAATATGTTCATCCACAAAAATCTCGAAGAAAATCAAATGTTTACTTTTTGAGAAAAGTTGACAAAATAGCGGTACCTCATTCTCAGTAATCCGGAATGACGTCACATGTTTTCGCCTAACTGTGGAAATTGTCTACAGCGTCACCATTAGTATGTAAGCAACAGTTCTTTTTTAACAAAACAATTAACTAAGGAAGACTTACTTTAATAAGAGGTTTAATTTATCATTTTCACTCAAAATTCATTTGTTGGACAGCATTTTGTCTATATACTGTATCTAAAACACTAACATTTGATTTAACTAGGTCAAACACACGGGGCATAAGAAGTCGTCATCCCTCCTAATTACTCTGACTAAATGCAGAACCGTAAATGGACCCATCCTTCGAACACATCACACGGTGCCCAACAAAGAAAAACTAGGTTTACACAACCATATATATCAGTTGGAGAACCTCTGTGACAACCCGTGGACCTGAAGGTGAAACACGGTGAAAATCGATATTATTAATAAGGACCCCTTGTGTGTAATAACGGACATAACTCATAAACACGGAGCAGTGAGACTATAATGACATTTTTATTCGTAAATATATTGGCGTGGCAGACGATGCATATGTCATTTTGGAGAAAAAATTGCCAATTTCTTTAAAAAATGATATTTATATGGTGACATAAAACGGATATAGTGAAGTTAGTGAAAACTGGGGTAGGTTTAAAGTTTTCACCGCTAATTTACCTTGTCTGATATATTATGATCAGTTAGAAATAGATTGGAAGTGCACAAGGTATGTTTATTTATAATTCCGGTAACTGGAGCGTGAAATATTGCGTGATCTCTCGCGACTTGCTATTTCCACAGTTGGGCGAAAACCTGTTCTGGGCGAAAACTCTTCACGCCGGGATATATATGAGAGGGGCGGGTGGTTGAGTGGTTACGGTCGTTGATTGCAAATCACTTGTCCCTCACCTCTGTAGGTTTGAATCCCACTGGGAGTGTCAAATTCTTGCATGTGAGAAAGCAATCCAGCGGGCTTGCGGAAGATCAGTGATTCTACTCGGGTACTGATCCGTGCCTGTTCGGAGTTGCAAAACCAGGGTCTTCGTCCACCAGAAACAGCTGGAGAGACGCCATTGAGTTATGACCTATGTTGTTGTTGCAACTTTAAACCCCAAAAACACACACTATATAGATAGATATACCGTAATCGTCTATATATAAGACGCAGGTTTTTTCATCCAAAAGTCTGGTGCGTTATACTCCAGTTTAGAACTAAATTCCATTTTTCCTTTTCTTCATTGTATGAGCGTTTTATACAGCAATAAAAGTGCACGTTATACATAGCAAATGACGGTAAGCTTTTATTCCCCCTGGGATTTCTCTGTTTTTTTAACTACCTCTTATACTCCTATGCGGCCTATATATAGACAATTACGGTATGTTACCCAATACAAGTCAGCTGTTACCCAAAATAGTTCATTACCGTAGTTACCCAAAATATACGGTACTTCATTTACACAAAGAATTCTTCAATTACCAAGAAAATATCCAAGGTATGTTTTTGTGTTTAAAACGGAATGCATGATTGCATGTTTGGGTATATCTTGTTGCATTAGATGTTTTGTTTAAGCATATCTTGTTGCTATAGATATTTATTTTAAGCACATCTTGTTGCATTAGATATGCGAGTTTAAGTATATCTTATTGCGTTAGATATTTTATTTAAGCATATTGCATTAGATGTTTTGTTTAAGCATATCTTGTTGCATTAGATATTTTATTTAAGCACATCTTGTTGCATAAGATATTTTATTTAAGCACATCTTGTTGCATTAGATATTTTATTTAAGCACATCTTGTTGCATAAGATATTTTATTTAAGCACATCTTGTTGCATAAGATATTTTATTTAAGCACATCTTGTTGCATTAGATATTTTATTTAAGCACATCTTGTTGCATAAGATATTTTATTTAAGCACATCTTGTTGCATAAGATATTTTATTTAAGCACATCTTGTTGCATTAGATATTTTATTTAAGCACATCTTGTTGCATAAGATATTTTATTTAAGCACATCTTGTTGCATAAGATATTTTATTTAAGCACATCTTGTTGCATTAGATATTTTATTTAAGCACATCTTGTTGCATAAGATATTTTATTTAAGCACATCTGGTTGCTGTAGATATTTTATTTAAGCACATCTGGTTGCTAAATATACAAGCTTGCTCGAAAGATCATGTCTGAGACCACTTGTGTTAAGAGACCACTTTCTCATGTCCGGTTTGTGTTGTTAACCCATTCAACACCAAGTAACTGACATGGACTGGTCCATGATATTTTTAGACCAATAAATTAATAACAAAATTACATTTGGACAAAGTCATTTATCAAAATGGGTAATTATGTCTAAAAATAGTCATATCACTGGCAAAAAGTGCAGATCCTGATGAGACGGCTCGTCACGAGCCGGCTCATCTGGATCTACACTTTTTTGTAAGCCTATTTAGAGGTCTGTGGTGTTGAAAGGGTTAAGGAACAAATTAGCCTGTTTTAAAAGACCATTCTTGTTTAGAGACTGATTTCTGCCCTTCCATTTTGTAGTCTCTTTAACCCTTTCAACACCACAGACCTCTAAATTGGCTTACAAAAAAGTGTAGATCCAGATGAGCCGGCTCGTGATGAGCCGTCTCATCAGGATCTGCACTTTTTTCAAGTAATATAACTATTTTGTTATTAATTTATTGGTCTAAAAATATCATGGACCAGTCCATGTCAGTTACTTGGTGTTGAATGGGTTAAACATGTTTGACTGTATTATACCGTTTCGGTGGCCTAGTGGTTAAGGCGTCCGCCTACGGAGCGAGAGGTCGAAGGTTTGAACATCGTCATGGGTTCATTCTAATATGGCCGGTTGGTGAGTCGCCAGCTAGTTAAATAATGGTTACCGATTGCCTACCAGCCTGGCGCCAGGCCTTCAAGGATAGGATTCGGGAAATACTGATGTCCATAAGACATGTCTCATAAGTCAGTAATGGCTGGCCCTTTCAATAGGGGTGACACTATAATAAACAAACACTTTACTTTTCATTTTTATACACAGAGAGTTTATGAAGAGCAAAGGCAAATATGTTGGACCACAAGTTCTTACAACATTATAGTGAATAATAATATTCCTCACAAATTCTAAGTCTACAAGTCCGCCTGCTGATATAGTTTTTCCTTGAGCATTCCGCCCTTTTGCCTTTTAAAATGTTTATTTATATATATAAGCCTTAACAGGTGCTTTTGTGCAAGCATAGCTATATAACTTAGAACTTGTCGGCCCTTTTGTGCAAGCATAGCTATATAACTTAGAACTTGTCTGCCCTTTTGTGCAAGCATAGCTATATAACTTAGAACTTGTCTGCCCTTTTGTGCAAGCATAGCTATATAACTTAGAACTTGTCGGCCCTTTTGTGCAAGCATAGCTATATAACTCACCATAATTTAGAAACATTTTCTAAGGGCCAACCCCTAAATTCCTCCTCGCAACTCATCGCGGCTCAAAATGCCCCCTGCCTCGATCCTGACCAACCCTGCCCCTTTTCTGACCCACCCTGCCCTTTTTTCACTCTAGAATAAACCCCTAGCTGATATGCTAAACTATATGATTGGACTAGGTTGTCGAGGGCAAAGGGGCCCGGTCAATTAACACTAGTTAACAACAATGCTAATGGAAACAACATGCTTTCATTAAAGGTAATAAGATGTTTTCACAAGTTCTTGGACTTGGTGTTGTGTATTTGCAACTGAGGTATGACTCGATATCCTTTAAGCTGTTCTGGTTTGTGTTTGAACTCACGTAGGCCATGTTTCTGTACGTCTATGAATATTTTGAGATTTTACAATAATGTTCAACTTCTTTCGAACAACTTAGCAATTTGACATGGCAATTTTACTGTTGTATTTTAGTTACTAGTTGTTGATATATAGCTCAAATGTAGTTCTTTTTTTGAGGCCCCTGTTTATTTCCAAAGCAAAACATATTTCCTACAAATCAAACATAATAATGTCTCTCAAATGGTCTTTTATATATGTTTGAAAAATAGAATGAAATTTTCCCGTATCAGCTAGTTATAAATGCCAAACAATGTATCTATGCGAGAGAGAGAGAAGATAGGGAGAGAGAGAAGGAGAGGGATAGGGAGAGAGAGGAGAGGGAGAGAGAGGGAGATTTTTTTAGCTTGTGTTACTTGAAAATTAATTTTGACTTCCCCCACCCTCACAAACTGTTAGATGAAATATTGCTGATCAAAGACGCGCATATAGTTAGTGGGTAGAATGAAAATAAAGGAAGTGTTTATTATAGTGTCACCCCTATTGAAAGGGCCAGTCATTTCTGACTTATGAGACACCTCTTATGGACATCAGTACTTCCTGAATCCTATCCTTGAAGGCCTGGCGCCAGGCTGGTAGGCAATCGGTAACCATTATATTTAACTAGCTGGCGGCTCACCAACCGGCCATATCAGAACAAACCCCTGACGAGGTTCAAAGCTTCGACCTCCCGCTCCGTAAGCAGACGCCTTAACCACTAGGCCATGGAGACGATCTGTACGATTTGCTTTAGTTCATGATCACAAAACAACAATTTATTCTGCGTCAACTCGGGGCTCGAACCTGGGACTGTTCGTCTACAGGGCGAACACTCTACCATCTGAGCTAGCCAGGCCGGTCACACATGATCTCCCCAATGGTGAAAAAGTTTGTACCGCGACATGGGTATAACACCAGAATGATAGTCGCGATAGCGCCGTGTATGCGTGGTCACTTCAGGTGCGAAAGGTCCGGAGTTCGAGCCCCACTGGAGCTGTTACGATTGTGCCCTTAGGCAAGGCATTTAAATTCCACATTGCCTCTTCTCTCTCCCTCGTGGCGATGGATTCCATCAGGAATGAGGTCTCGAGAGTGATTAATATAAGTTGTAAGAACTTGTTTCGCAATCGAGCTAAAATAAATTGGTTTTAAACTAAACACCAGAACATGCACTTTTATCTTATCATAATAATTAGGGATGGCAACGAATATTTACCCAGCAGCAGCAATTTGCAAACAAATTAGTTTACAATATTGAATTGGTTCAATCAGTAATATAGATTAACATGTTTATAAATTAAACAATACAATTCAAACAATACCTACCTTAGAACCTACTGTAATTATCCAATTTCATGGCAAGTGTCAATTAACACCTGCTGTGGTTGCGATCACATTCGGGCGAATATTCGGTTATTCGTTGCCATCCCTAATAATAATAGATCTAGCATCCAATGTTCGTCAAAAGATTTAAAATATAATCCAAATAGCTGGACCTTGTTTATGCAATATATATATAACGTCAGGGGCCAAAATTTACCTATATTCAAAGCTACCAAATGTACGATTAAAGCTGTTACATTTGTTTTGTAAAGATCGAACAATAAATAAAGTTTGGATTGAATTGACACGACATCTTTGTGTCGTTGCAAGTTGACACAACATCTTTGTGTTGTTACAAGTTGACACGACATCTTTGTGTTGTTGTAAGTTGACACAACATCTTTGTGTCGTTGCAAGTTGACACGACATCTTTGTGTCGTTGCAAGTTGACACAACATCTTTGTGTCGTTGCAAGTTGACACGACCTCTTTGTGTCATTGCAAGTTGACACGACATCTTTGTGTCGTTGCAAGTTGACATGACATCTTTGTGTCGTTGCAAGTTGACACGACCTCTTTGTGTCGTTGCAAGTTGACACGACATCTTTGTGTCATTGCAAGTTGACATGACATCTTTGTGTCGTTGCAAGTTGACACGACATCTTTGTGTCGTTGCAAGTCTATTATTTAGTTGAGATTGTACCTGTATAATGAGTGGGCGTCAGTCGATACATAGATTTCAGATTGCACTTCTGGGTTATTGTGTTTGATATACTTACTTCACCCACAAGATACCGTACATACTCTCCTATAAGACAAGTTTCTTACCACCAGATTATGACCTCAAAGTGGCTTCCTGTCTTACGAGTGCTAAATAAATTTTTGGTTTTAAAAAGACTTCACCCACAAGAAACCATACATACTCACCTATAATTTTTTTACCACCAGATTATGATCTCAAAGTGGCTTCCTGTCTTATTATAAGTGAATGATAAAAATAATTATATTATTATAATTTTTTTTTTTTAAAAGGAACACAAATTAATGGTTTTTTTAAAAAATGTGTTAAATTGTATCCATAGTTATATTTTAAACGCTGAAAATGTTTTCAACTTACACTTGTCAGTACATTACGTACCAGTTGATGGCACAAGGGGTATTGACCTGTCCACCATCTTGTGTGTGAAGCTATTTCGATATACTACTACAATAATACACACATTTAGTTTTTGAGCAATCTATTTAGCTATTGGAATCCATTAACACTGATAAAATATCGAATTTCCACCGGTTGTTTACTCTATGCATTTGATGCACAAGATGGCGATGTCACATGCTATTTAATCACGTGATTGCAAGCTATGTATTACACCAAAAAATGTCTTCACTGTTTCATGCCAAATGCCAAAATAAAATAGGGTCGGTCAGTAGGGAAATTGTTTTTATTCTTTTACGATACTCTTGGGCACAGAACAATGTGAAAAAACGAAATTTTGAATAAAATCATTCAGGGTGGGTGGTGGGGTTGGGGGGTGTATGCAAAACCACAGGTCAGTGGGGATTTATTTTGGCCTTAACGACAAGATGTATATTTATTATTCAATTTAGTCATGAAATGGCATATTTACCTGCTTGTAATGCGGGTCAGCTACTTTTGTATAAAAAGCTTGGCGGACGTTGCCCAAACTCTACTTGTAATCGCTGATGAGGTGAGGTGCGCCACTTCCAGACAGTGTATGGGGTAAAAAAACAAACACCAATAATAGCTGGAAAATCGCCGTGTTACCTAAGCTGTTGATGTGACTTCATACCCCCAAAACAAGCAATCAAACAGGCATTTGCATAGGGGTAAAAATATAGAATACAATATTTGTATTTAATGAGAAATTTGGTGTTGAAGTGGTTGATTTAACTCTTTCACTGCCATTGTCGCAAAAAGCAGAGAACCCTATCAGACAGAACAGAACGCTGAAGCACCTGTCCGAATAGCAAACAACATAGATCCCAATCAGACGCGGTGTTACGCCACAGGTGATCTGGATCTATGTTGTTTGCTGCTCTGAATTTAGTCGGTGCTGAGAGTTAACAAATATATGAACAGTGCAGTGTTTTTCACAGCTTTCGACTTGATTTAGTAATGTGTAATTTTTTCCAACATGTACATATATCCTGTATATATATCTGTTACAACTGATTACATTTTAAATGTTATGATATTCAATTGATGTTGTTCTGTATGTACATGTATATATATATATATAATAGTTTGCTTTATATAATTTAATATATATCTATATTTCACAGGTTTTAGAGAATGTTTCAAGGTTAAATGTATAATTTATGAATATTTGATGATTTCATTGTGTTGCCATGGACGCTCAGTCTGTCAAATTATACTGTTCAAATGTGACCATAGATACACCATACATGTGTGCCCATAGATACATGTGCAAGTGTGCCCATGGATATGTGGTCAAAATGTTTCCATGGATACGTGGTACAGGTGTGTACATAGATACATTATAAAAGTGTTACCATAGATACATGGTACACGTGTGTCCATATATACATGTACAAGTGTTACCATGGATACATGTACAAGTGTTACCATGGTTACACGTATATGTGTGTCCATAGATACATTGTAAAAGTGTGAGCATGGATACATGTACATTTGTGTCCATAGATACAGTGTAAAAGTGTTACCATGGATATGTGGTACAAGTGTTACCATGGATACATGTACAAGTGTTGCCATGGATACGTGGTAAAAGTGTTACCATAGATACATGTACAAGTGTTACCATGGATACATGATACAAATGTTACCGTGGATACATGTACATGTGTCACCATGGATACATGATTCAAAAGTTACCATAGATACATGTACAAGTGTGACCATGGATACGTTGTATTTATAAGTGTGACCATCGATCTGTCACAAATATTCACTGAAGAGCAAAGTGTTTTCATCAGCTCATTTACATAATTTATTCATTATATCGCTCGAAGAGAATGGTGGATTTGGATCCCCTGCAGAGTGAGTTGTCAGACATTGTAAAGAGAATATTGATACTGCAAGTTTCACTTGACTGTGTACTTACATTAATTACTACAAGCAGCACAAGTTGTGATTTGTTTTCAATACACACACAAAACCAAATGTGCAAAGAGTGCACATTTACTTTTATCGTCCATAGGTACTTTAGACTTCATTTATTTTACAACGATTGTGAAACAAGCTTTGATTAGAATATTTGTGATTAGAAACCAGAGTATCCTGAGAATACCCTCCCATCTGAGCTGGCAATCAATCTGAGGATGAAAACCAGGTTGCATTGTTGAGAATCGATTGTACTATCCAGTGTGCTAATCTGTACATTTATACAAATTTATTTGAGCTCGATTGCGAAACATATATGGACGTGTACACTCTGTTCTTGTATAGGAGATGAATGTCATTTAAGTCACTTAATAGCCCCATCTTTCACATGCATAATGAATACTCAAACGATGTTTTGAGGGATAAATGCAAACTTTTTCACTAATATTTTATCAAATTTAAGACATATTCTACAGTTGTTTCCAATTTGAAAGAAAGCAATTAATTAACAGTAACATCCTCAGCAGTCCGCCTCCGTGGTCGAGTGGTTAAGGTCGCTGATTTGTATACCACTGTAACCTATCATCACTGATGGTCACTGGTTCGAGCCCCGCTCAGGCCATGTCTCATTTATTTAAAAAAGTTGGCAGTTTCTTACGGAGGTTGGTGCACCCAAGTACTGGTTAACTGCTGGAGCCTGCCCAGGAAAGGTGTTGTTAAGTAAACTGCCGAGCGGCGATATAGCCCGAAATGGTGGTGATGCAGGCATAAAACCCGAAATATAGCATACCATAACATCCTCAGCAATGATCATTTTTGAATGCAGCCAGAATGAACATTGGAATATCCATAACAAGAGGACATGAAGACCCTGGATTGCTGAAAAGCTCAAAGGGATATAAAAATATACGAGTGTTCAGGAAATGTGTATATTTATTGTAAAACTACTGGGTATGTCAAATTCATTTAATATTATTTTAACAGGTCTCGCATTGAAAGATTATAGTTAACTCTTTCAACACCAAGTAACTGACATGGACTGGTCCATGATATTCTTAGACCAATAAATGAATAAGAAAATTACATTCGGACCAGTTCATTTATCAAGATGGGTAATTTTGTCTAAAATTAGTAATACTACTTGCAAAAAGTGCAGATCCTGATGAGACGGCTCGTCACGAGCCGGCTCATCTGGATCTACACTTTTTGTAAGCCTATATAGAGGTCTGTGGTGTTGAAAGGGTTAAACACAGTCATAACTAGACATATCCACATAGCTAGTTTGGTATCTTTATGTCTAATGGTATAGATAATATAGCCCAGACATGTCCATACTCGCTTATAAGTTTTTTACCACCAGATTATGACCTCAAAGTATGGCTTCCCGTCTTACAAGCGAGTGCTAATAAATATTAATGAATAAATCCAATAGCTAATACTGCAAAAATAAAACGCAGCAGTCGCCACAATGCAGCAATGTAGCTAAGTGCTTCTTATGATTGAACCTGAGTTTGCACTGAGGTGAGTTTGTTCTGCTTGTAGTAAATATTTGCAACTGCCTGGTCAAGTGAAGTTTGCTGTATGTGATACATATGTGCTTCAGCAAATGTTAGAAAATTGTTAAAGACATTTATTTAAATATTGTTATGCTGTTTTGTCCAAGGAATTAATTATGTGGTAAATAAAGTTAAAAGCTAAACGATCTGTGTCTGTCATGTTTATCTTCTAGTCTGATTATGTAATATTTTGTGCAAGCAGTAATGGAGAATCTTAGTCTTCTCAATTGTGTGTTTTACGTTTATTTATCGTCGCTATCGGTGATATGAGCTACGCCATTTGAAGAGATAACGGATATTCTAATAAACATAATTCTTCTTTTTCTTATATGATTTCCAATGATTTTGGCTAATATAATAGTTGTTATCAAATTGAATTCATTTTAACTGCCCCTGTCGAGAGCCTCATTTCACTACATTCCACAACTGCACAACCACTTATGTTAATGTGAAAGTCTGTAATAAGAAAGAGTTCCGGTATAATTTTCAAGTTTGTTTCTGTTTGCTGTAAAAATTCAAAACTACATGTACAGACAAATCAAATTCATTAGAATATATTGCTTTATAATTTACTATTCATGATAGTCAGAAAATATCTAAAATACAAAAGTACATCTAACCGCGCAGGAATACAAAACGCAACCAGTGGCAGAGAAAATGCCATCTTTCACTGTTTCAAAGCGGTGTAAGTTGGAGTTTTCTTTCACTGAGAAAACTCTTATCATTCATTGGAAAGCATTTAAGAGATTAATCATTTGAGGATTTGGAGGATACTGCAACGATACACACTAGTCTCCTCTTGTACTTTTATGTGCACAGTATACAACACCGACTCCAGACCTCGGTTTAATGTCCTATAAAAAAGACTGTCAATATTATTAAGCGTCATAGTAGTGTTCCCACACAGAGTGTTGGGTCAGTTGCTTCAATGAATGGGAGGGTAGTAGTGTTCCCACACAGAGTGTTGGGTCAGTTGCTTCAATGAATGGGAGGGTAGTAGTGTTCCCACACAGAGTGTTGGGTCAGTTGCTTCAATGCATGGGAGGGTAGTAGTGTTCCCACACAGAGTGTTGGGTCAGTTGCTTCAATGAATGGGAGGGAAGTAGTGTTCCCACACAGAGTGTTGGGTCAGTTGCTTCAATGAATGGGAGGGAAGTAGTGTTCCCACACAGAGTGTTGGGTCAGTTGCTTCAATGAATGGGAGGGAAGTAATGTTCCCACACAGAGTATTGGGTCAGTTGCTTCAATGAATGGGAGGGAAGTAGTGTTCCCACACAGAGTATTGGGTCAGTTGCTTCAATGCATGGGAGGGTAGTAGTGTTCCCACACATAGTGTTGGGTCAGTTGCTTCAATGCATGGGAGGGTAGTAGTGTTCCCACACATAGTGTTGGGTCAGTTGCTTCAATGAATGGGAGGGTAGTAGTGTTCCCACACATAGTGTTGGGTCAGTTGCTTCAATGCATGGGAGGGTAGTAGTGTTCCCACACATAGTGTTGGGTCAGTTGCTTCAATGCATGGGAGGGTAGTAGTGTTCCCACACATAGTGTTGGGTCAGTTGCTTCAATGAATGGGAGGGAAGTAGTGTTCCCACATAGTGTTGGGTCAGTTGCTTCAATGAATGGGAGGGTAGTAGTGTTCCCACATAGTGTAGGGTCAGTTGTTTCAATGAATGGGAGGGAAGTAGTGTTCCCACACAGTGTTGGGTCAGTTGCTTCAATGCATGGGAGGGAAATAGTGTTCCCACACAGAGTGTTGGGTCAGTTGCTTCAATGCATGGGAGGGTAGTAGTGTTCCCACACAGAGTATTGGGTCAGTTGCTTCAATGAATGGGAGGGAAGTAGTGTTCCCACACAGAGTGTTGGGTCAGTTGCTTCAATGCATGGGAGGGTAGTAGTGTTCCCACACAGAGTGTTGGGTCAGTTGCTTCAATGCATGGGAGGGTAGTAGTGTTCCCACACAGAGTATTGGGTCAGTTGCTTCAATGAATGGGAGGGAAGTAGTGTTCCCACACAGAGTGTTGGGTCAGTTGCTTCAATGCATGGGAGGGTAGTAGTGTTCCCACACAGAGTATTGGGTCAGTTGCTTCAATGAATGGGAGGGAAGTAGTGTTCCCACACATAGTGTTGGGTCAGTTGCTTCAATGAATGGGAGGGAAGTAGTGTTCCCACAGAGTGTTGGGTCAGTTGCTTCAATGAATGGGAGGGTAGTAGTGTTCCCACACAGAGTGTTGGGTCAGTTGCTTCAATGAATGGGAGGGAAGTAGTGTTCCCACATAGTGTTGGGTCAGTTGCTTCAATGAATGGGAGGGTAGTAGTGTTCCCACATAGTGTAGGGTCAGTTGTTTCAATGAATGGGAGGGAAGTAGTGTTCCCACACAGAGTGTTGGGTCAGTTGCTTCAATGCATGGGAGGGAAATAGTGTTCCCACACAGAGTGTTGGGTCAGTTACTTCAATGAATGGGAGGGTAGTAGTGTTCCCACACAGAGTGTTGGGTCAGTTGCTTCAATGCATGGGAGGGAAGTAGTGTTCCCACACATAGTGTTGGGTCAGTTGCTTCAATGAATGGGAGGGTAGTAGTGTTCCCACATAGTGTTTGGTCAGTTGCTTCAATGAATGGGAGGGTAGTAGTGTTCCCACAAAGTGATGGGTCAGTTGCTTCAATGAATTGGAGGGTAGTAGTGTTCCTACACAGAGTGTTGGGTCAGTTGCTTCAATGAATGTGAGGGTAGTAGTGTTCCCACACATATTGTTGGGTCAGTTGCGTCAATGAATGGGAGGGTGGTAGTATTCCCACACATAGTGTTGGGGTCAGTTGCTTCAATGAATGGGAGGGTAGTAGTGTTCCCACATAGTGTTGGGTCAGTTGCTTCAATGAATGGGAGGGTAGTAGTGTTCCTACACAGTGTTGGGTCAGTTGCTTCAATGAATGGGAGGGTAGTAGTGTTCCTACACAGTGTTGGGTCAGTTGCTTCAATGCATGTGGGGGTAATAGTGTTCCCACACATAGTGTTGGGTCAGTTGCTTCAATGAATGGGAGGGTAGTAGTGTTACCACACATAGTGTTGGGTCAGTTGCTTCAATGAATGGTAGGGTAGTGATATTCCCACACAAAGTGTTGGGTCAGTTGCTTCAATGACTGAGAGGGTAGTAGTGTTCCCACAAATAGTGTTGGGTCAATTGCTTCAATGCATGTGGGGGTAATAGTGTTCCCACACAAAGTGTTGGGTCAGTTGCCTCAATGCATGTGGGGGTAATAGTGTTCATACACATAGTGTAGGGTCAGTTGTTTCAATGCATGGGAGGGAAGTAGTGTTCCCACAGAGTGTTGGGTCAGTTGCTTCAATGAATGGGAGGGTAGTAGTGTTCCCACACATAGTGTTGGGTCAGTTGCTTCAATGAATGGGAGGGTAGTAGTGTTCCCACATAGTGTTGGGTCAGTTGCTTCAATGAATGTGAGGGTAGTAGTGTTCCCACATAGTGTTGGGTCAGTTGCTTCAATGAATGGGAGGGTAGTAGTGTTCCATATAGTGTTGGGTCAGTTGCTTCAATGAATGTGAGGGTAGTAGTGTTCCCACACAGGTTGTTGGGTCAGTTGCTTCAATGAATGGGAGGGTAGTAGTGTTCCCACACATAGTGTTGGGTCAGTTACTTCAATGAATATGGGGGTAGTAGTTTTTCCCACAGAGTGCTGGGTCAGTTGCTTCAATGATTTGGAGTGCAGTAGTGTTCCCAAACATAGTTTTGGGTCAGTTGCTTGAATGAATGGGAGGGTAGTAGTGCTCCCACACAGAGTGTTGGGTCAGTTGCTTCAATGCATGTGGGGGTAATAGTGTTCCCACACATAGTGTTGGGTCAGTTGCTTGAATGAATGGGAGGGTAGTAGTGTTCCCACACAGAGTGTTGTGTCAGTTGCTTCAATGCATGTGGGTTTAATAGTGTTGGGTCAGTTGCTTCAATGACTAGGAGGGTAGTGGTGTTCCTACACAGAGTGTTGGGTCAGATGCTTCAATGAATGTGAGGGTAGTAGTGTTCCCACACAGTGTTGGGTCAGTTGCTTCAATGAATGGGAGGGTAGTAGTGTTCCTACACAGTGTTGGGTCAGTTGCTTCAATGAATGGGAGGGTAGTAGTGTTCCTACACAGTGTTGGGTCAGTTGCTTCAATGCATGTGGGGGTAATAGTGTTCCCACACATATTGTTGGGTCAGTTGCTTCAATGAATGGGAGGGTAGAAGTGTTCCCACACAGAGTGTTGGGTCAGTTGCTTCAATGAATGGGAGGGTAGTAGTGTTCCCACACAGAGTGTTGGGTCAGTTGCTTGAATGAATGGGACGGTAGTAGTGTTACCACACATAGTGTTGGGTCAGTTACTTCAATGAATGGTAGGGTAGTGATATTCCCACACAGAGTGTTGGGTCAGTTGCTTCAATGACTGAGAGGGTAGTAGTGTTCCCACAAATAGTGTTGGGTCAATTGCTTCAATGCATGTGGGGGGTAATAGTGTTCCCACACAAAGTGTTGGGTCAGTTGCTTCAATGCATGTGGGGGTAATAGTGTTCCTACACATAGTGTTGGGTCAGTTGCTTCAATGAATGGGAGGGTTGTAGTGTTCCCACACATAGTGTTGGGTCAGTTGCTTCAATGAATGGGAGGGTGGTAGTGTTCCCACACATACTGATTGGTCAATTGCTTCAATGTATGGGAGGGTAGTAGTGTTCCCACACAGAGGGTTGGGTAAATTGATTCTCTACACACCATTGAAATCAGGTGCGAACTATGTCATCTAAGCCAAACATAGAGCACTAGTGTGGGCATAACTCTCTGCACACCATTGAAATCAGGTGCGAACAATGTCATCTAAGACAAACATAGTGCACTATTGTGGGCTTAACTATCTGCACACCATTGAAATTAGGTGCGAACAATGTCATCTAAGGCAAACATAGAACACAATTGTGGGCCTAACTCTCTGCACACCATTGCAATCCTGTGCGAAATATTTCATTTAAGGCTAACGTAGAGCACTATTGTGGGCTTAAGTCTCTACACACCATTGGAATCAGGTGCGAAAAATGTCATCTAAGGCAAACATATAGCACTATTGTGGGCGTAACTCTCTGCACTCCATTGAAATCAGGTGCGAAAAATGTCATCTAAGGCAAACATATAGCACTATTGTGGGCGTAACTCTCTGCACTCCATTGAAATCAGGTGCGAAAAATGTCATCTAAGGCAAACATATAGCACTATTGTGGGCGTAACTCTCTGCACTCCATTGAAATCAGGTGCGAAAAATGTCATCAAAGCCAAACATAGAGCACTATTGTTTGGCGCAACTCTCTACACACCATTGAAATCAGGTTGCGCAAAATGTCATCTAAGGCAAAGATAGAGCACTATTGTGGGCTTAATTCTCTACACACCATTGGAATCAGATGCGAAAAATGTCATATAAGGCAAAGATAGAGCACTAGTGTGGGCTTAACTCTCTGCACACCATTGAAATCAGGTGCGAAAAATGTCATCTTAGGCAAACATAGAGCACAATTGTGGGCTTAACTCTCTGCACACCATTGAAATCAGGTGCGAAAATTGTCATCTAGGGCAAAGATAGAGCACTATTGTGGGCTTAATTCTCTACACACCATTGGAATCAGAGGCGAAAAATGTCATCTAAGGCAAACATAGAACACAATTGTGGGCCTAACTCTCTGCACACCATTGCAATCCTGTGCGAAAAATGTCATCTAAGGCAAACATAGAGCACTATTGTGGGTGTACCTTTCTGCAAACCATTGAAATCAGATGCGAAAAATGTCATCTAAGGCAAACATATAGCACTATTGTGGGCGTAAATCTCTGAACTCCATTGAAATCAGGTGCGAAAAATGTCATCTAAGCCAAACATATAGCACTATTGTGGGCGTAACTCCCTGCACACCATTGAAATCAGGTGCGAAAAATGTCATCTAAGGCAAACATATAGCACTATTGTGGGCGTAACTCTCTGCACTCCATTGAAATCAGGTGCGAAAAATGTCATCTAAGCCAAACATAGAGCACTATTGTTTGGCGCAACTCTCTACACACCATTGAAATCAGGTTGCGCAAAATGTCATCTAAGGCAAAGATAGAGCACTATTGTGGGCTTAATTCTCTACACACCATTGGAATCAGATGCGAAAAATGTCATCTAAGGCAAAGATAGAGCACTAGTGTGGGCTTAACTCTCTGCACACCATTGAAATCAGGTGCGAAAAATGTCATCTTAGGCAAACATAGAGCACAATTGTGGGCTTAACTCTCTGCACACCATTGAAATCAGGTGCGAAAATTGTCATCTAGGGCAAAGATAGAGCACTATTGTGGGCTTAATTCTCTACACACCATTGGAATCAGAGGCGAAAAATGTCATCTAAGGCAAACATAGAACACAATTGTGGGCCTAACTCTCTGCACACCATTGCAATCCTGTGCGAAAAATGTCATCTAAGGCAAACATGGAGCACTATTGTGGGTGTACCTTTCTGCAAACCATTGAAATCAGATGCGAAAAATGTCATCTAAGGCAAACATATAGCACTATTGTGGGCGTAACTCTCTGAACTCCATTGAAATCAGGTGCGAAAAATGTCATCTAAGCCAAACATATAGCACTATTGTGGGCGTAACTCTCTGCACAGCATTGAAATCAGGTGCGAAAAATGTCATCTAAGGCGAAGATAGAGCACTATTGTGGGCTTAATTCTCTACACATCATTGGAATCAGATGCGAAATATGTCATCTAAGGCAAAGATAGAGCACTAGTGTAGGCATATCTCTCTGCACACCATTGAAATCAGGTGCGATCAATGTCATCTAAGACAAACATAGAGCACTATTGTGGGCGTAACTCTCTGCACACCATTGCAATTAGGTGCGAACAATGTGTTCTAAGGCAAAAATAGAGCACTATTGTGGACATAACTCTCTGCACACCATTGAAAACAAATGCGAAAAATGTCATCTACGGCAAACATAGAGCACTAGTGTGGGCATATTTCTCTGCACACCATTGAAATCAGGTGCGAATAATGTCATCAAAGGCAAACATAGAGCACAATTGTGGGCTTAATTCTCTGCACATCATTGAAATCAGGTGCGAACAATGTCATCTAAGGCAAATATGGAGCACTATTGAGCGCTTAACTCTCTGTACAGCATTGAAATCAGGTGCGAAAAATGTCATCTAAGGCAAACATAGAGCACTATTGTGGGCGAGACGCTCTGCACACCATTGTAACTAGTTGCGAAAAATTTCATCAAAGGCAAACATAGAGCACTATTGTGGGCTTATCTCTCTGTACACCATTACAATCAGGTGCGATCAATGTCATCTTAGGCAAACATAGAGCACTATTGTGGGCGTAACTCTCTGCACACCACTGAACTCAGGTCGAAAAATGTGAAATACTGCAAACATCGGGCACTATTGTGGGATTACCTCTCTGCACACCATTGAAATCAGGTGCGAAAAATGCCATCTAAAGCAAACATATAGCACTATTGTGGGCTTAACTCTCTGCACACCATTGAAATCAGATGCGAAAAATGTCATCTACGGCAAACATTGAGCACTATTGTGGGCCTAACTCTCTGCACACCATTGACATCAGTTGCGAAATATGTCATCTAAGGCAAACATATAGCACTACTGTGCGCTTAACTCTCTGCACACCATTGAAATCAGTTGCGAAACATGTCATCTACGGCAAACATAAAGCACTATTGTGGGCTTAACCCTCTACACACCATTGAAATTAGTTGCAAAATTGTCATCTAAGGCAAACATAGAGCACTAATATGGGCTTAACTCTCTACACACCATTCAAATTAGATGCGACAATTGTCATCTAAGGCAAACAGAGCACTATTGTGGGCTTAACTCTCTATACACACCATTCAAATTAGATGCGACAATTGTCATCTAAGGCAAACATAGAGCACTATTGTGGGCTTAACTCTCTACACACCATTGCAATCAGTTGCGATCAATGTCATCTAAGGCAAACATAGAGCACTATTGTGGGCATAACTCTCTGCACACCATTGCAATTAGGTGCGAACAATGTCATCTAAGGCAAACATAGAGCATTATTTTGGGCTTAACTCTCTGCATACCATTGAAATCAGATGCGTAACATGTCATCTAAGCCAAACATAGAGCACTATTGTTTGGCGTAACCCTCTGCACACCATTGAAATCAGATGCGAAAAATGTCATCTAAGGCAAACATAGTGCACTAATGTGCGCTTAACTCTCTGCACACCATTGAAATCAGATGCGACCAATGTCATCTGTGGCAAACATAGAGCACTATTGTGGGCTTAACTCTCTGCATACCATTGAAATCAGTTGCGAAAATTGACATCTAAGGCACATATATTGCAAGATTGTGGGCTTATCTCTCTGCTAACCATTGAAATCATGTGCGAACAATGTCATCTAAGGCAAATATGGAGCAATATTTTGCGCTTAACTCTCTGCACAATATTGAAATCAGGTGCGAAAAATGTCATCTTAGGCAAACATAGAGCACTATTGTGGGCTTAACTCTTTGCACACCATTGAAATCATGTGCGAAAAATGTCATCTAAGGCAAACATAGAGCACTATTGTTGGCTTCATTCTCTACACACCATTGAAATCAGGTGCGAAAATGTCATCCAAGGCAAACATAGAGTACTAGTGTGGGCTTAACTCTCTGCACACCATTGAAATCAGGTGCGATCAATGTCATCTAAGGCAAGCATAGAGCACTATTGTGGGCATAACTCTATGCACACCATTGCAATTAGGTGCGAACAATGTCATATAAGCCAAACATAGAGCACTAGTGTCTGGCGTAACTCTCTACACACCATTGCAATCAGGTGCGAACAATTTCATCTAAGGCAAACATAGAGCACTATTGTGGGCTTAACTCTCTGCACACCATTGAAATCAGGTGCGATCAATGTCATCTAAGGCAAACATAGAGCACTATTAAGGGCTTAACTATCTGCTAACCATTCAAATCATGTGCGACAAATGTCAGCTAAGGCAAACATAGAGCACTATTGTGCGCTTAACTCTCTGCACACCATTGAAATCAGGTGCGAAAAATGTCATCTAAGGCAACCATACAGCACTATTGTGCGCTTTTCTCTCTGCACACCATTGAAATCAGGTGCGAAAAAATGTCATCTAAGGCTAAGATAGTGCACTATTGTGCTCATAACTATCTGCACAACATTGCAATCAGGTGCGAAATATGTCATCTAAAGCAAACATAGTGCACTATTGTGGGCTTAATTCTCTACACACCATTTAAATCAGGTGCGAAAAATGTCATCAAAGGTAAACATAGAGCACTACTGTGGACGTAGGATGCATTATGGGTATATCGCGGTACTAGCTATTAAAAACCAAATTACAGATATACTATTATGTACCTGAATTTAAACCTCATTTTGCATCATGTTATGACTTCTCCACTTCAATATTACACATACACAAAGAAGAAATACTATTGGGAATCACTTGTGTTTATCATGTTTTTGATGCCATCGTGTCAGCAGTTACGTAATCAGTAGTTCCGAGTATACCGCGGCAAATGGCCGAGGCCCTGATTTGGGTGGTTATACAAAGGTAGTCATAATAACATTATGTGAGTATTTGACAGAGACCTTAATCTGTATAATATGTAAGTCTAGCAGTAAATTTGTCATTTTAACATAAAACATGAATATCTTTTTAATCTCCCACCAGAAAACAACAAACAGCCTTAGGCCCACGATGGGCCTACTTTTTATGAATAATAAAATGCGGGAATCTGGCTATATCACCACATGTCAATAGATTTACATCACGGAAGAAAGTTCAATAGATATGAACATCAACTTGTTTTTTAATAAAAAATACTACATTTGAGGGGGAGACTGTTTTGAAAAGTAATCATTCAATAGAAAAAGCGCGTCTCGGACCTTAAAATTATGCCCATATTTGGTAATACGGGAATTACGTAGTAACCTAAATACGTGATCAAAGCAGCTTCATTCATAAATACCAGGTAGCAGACCGCCATTTTACAAAGTTGGAATGAACATAAATATATATTATGGACATTTGGAGCATTTTTTCAGATAAAGGGGTGGCGTAATTTTGCATAGATCTTGATATTCAGGTAAGCATCTTGCATCAGTAATTTTCGAACCACTTACGTTGACAGTTTATTATTTCTTGTTTATCAACACATGTTTAACTTTCTGGGTCAACACTGATCCAATGGAAAGAATGATAGGTGGCGTTATTTTACCTCGTTCTGAAAAAGTGTTAATGCATCGGTATGTTACGACCAGCGGTATGTTAAGAAACGACTATAACTCTCTGCACACCATTGAAATCAGGTGGGGAAATGTCATATAAGGCAAGCATAGTGAACTAGTGTGGGTTTAATTCTACACACACCATTGAAATCATGTGTGAACAATGTCATATAAGCCAAACATAGAGCACTATTTTCTGGCGTAACTCTCTACACACCATTGAAATCAGGTGCGAACAATTTCATATAAGGCAAACATAGAGCACTATTGTGGGCTTAACTCTCTGCACACCATTGAAATCAGGTGCGAAAAAGGTCTACTACGGCAAACATAGGGAACTATTGTGGGCTTAGCTCTCTGCATACCATTGAAATCAGATGCGTTAAATGTCATCTAAGGCAAAGATAGAGCAGTAGTGTGGGCATATCTCTCTGCACACCATTGAAATTAGGTTCGAACAATGTCATCTAAGGCAAACATAGAGCACTATTGTGGGATTAACTCTCTGCACACCATTGAAATCATGTGGGAAAAATGTCATCTAAGGCAAACCAAAGAGCACTATTGTGGGCGTAACTCTCTACACACCATTGAAATCAGGTGCGAAAAATGTCATCTAAGGCAAACATAGAGCAATAGTGTGGGCTTAGCTCTCTGCACACCATTGCAATCAGGTGCGAACAATGTCATCTACAGCAAACATAGAGCACTACTTTGGGCTTACATCTCTGCACACCATTGAAATCATGTGCGAAAAATGTCATCTAAGGCAAATATAGAGCAAGATTGTGGGCTTAACTCTCTGCTAACCATTGAAATCATGTGCGAAAAATGTCATCTAAGGCAAACATAGAGCACTATTGTGGGCTTAACTCTCTGCACACCATTGGAATCAGGTGCGAACAATGTCATCTACGGCAAATATGGAGCTCTATTGTGGGCTTAACTCTCTGCCCACCATTGAAATCAGGTGGGAAAAATGTCATCCAAGTGAAACATATGCACTATTATTTGGGATAACTGTCTGCACACCATTGAAATGCCATCTAAGACAGACATAGAGCACTACTCAGCACCCCATTGAAATCAGGTAGAAAAATAAATGTCATCTAAGGCAAATATAAAGTACTATTGTGAGCTTAACTCTCTGTACACCATTGAAATCAGGTGCGAAAAACAAATAGCATCTAAGGCAAATATAGAGCACTATTGTGGTCTTAACTCTCTGCACACAATTGAAATCAGGTGCGAAAAATGTCATCTACGGCAAACATAGAGCACTAGTGTGGTCTTAACTCTCTGCACACAATTGAAATCAGGTGCGAAAAATGTCATTGAAGGCAAACATAGAGCACTATGTTGGGCTTACTTCTCTGCACACCATTGAAATCAGATGCGACAAAATGTCATCTAAGGCAAGCATAGTGCACTATTGTGGGCCTAACTCTCTGCACACCATTGAAATCAGGTGCATAAAACAAGTGTCATCTAAGGCAATAATAGAGCAATATTGTGGACTTTACTATCTGCACAATTGAAAACAGGTGCGAAAAATGTCATCGAAGGCAAACATAGAGCACTAGTGTGGGCGTAACTCTCTACACACAATTGAAAACAGGTGCACAAAATGTCATCGATGGCAAACACAGAGCACTAGTGTGGGCATAACTCTCTACACACCATTTAAATCAATTCCGAAAAATGTCATCTAAGGCAAACATAGAGCAATATTGAGGGCTTAACCTCCCTTGCTCAGTATCTTAAATTTCATGTGATATGGGGGTTGCACGATATGTGTCATTGAAAAGAATTATTAATGTAAATATAAGCATTGAATGGTGAATCAATAATTTCAACTCAAGAGCCTCCGTGGTCGAGTTGTTACGGTCGCTGACTTGTATACCAATGTAACCAATCATCACTGATGGTCATGGGATCGAGCCACCCTTAGACCGTCATTAGTGAGGAAATGCATACGAACACGGTTACAACGAACAGGGCATAATTATACGTTCATCCAAGGAAATGCAAAAATGATGTAAAATATTGGCGGATGACGACATGACCTAGAATGAAGTCAGTTGGAGTGTGTGTTTTGCGTTTATTTATCATCGCTACCGGGTTCCCATATGAGCGACGCCTCCTGAAGTGATTAGTCATTTTAGATTTGTGGAGGATATTGCAATGATACAGACAGAGACCCATTCCAGAGTCTCATCTGGTTCTTTTATGTGCACGGTGTACAGCACCGACACGAGACGTCAGTTTAAAGTCCCATCTGAAAGACTGTTAATTTTATTAAGATCAGACGATGAATCGTGTTACTACTGGATTACATATCCAACTGTAGTCAGTTGGAGTGTGATGTGACACCGTATATAGCTCACGGCGTCTTAGCTCCCGGGGGTCTTTAATCGTACGAATATAACTCACCGGGGCTATGTTCCAAGGGAGCCATATCAGGTGACCGTGGAGCTATATATGAACGAAAGAACCGACTTATGCTCCACGCCTATAGTAATTAAAACAACGATGTCAGATTGGTAGAAAGATAGATACTTTTAAATTAGGAAAGCAAAACATTATAAACATACATCAATGTACATTGACTATATACATGCATGAATGCACATTGACTATAAACATGCACCAATGTACATTGACTATAAACATGCATCAATGTACATTGACTATACATTGACTATAAACATGCATCAATGTACATTGACTATACATTGACTATAAACATGCATCAATGTACATTGACTATAAACATGCATCAATGTACATTGACTATAAACATGCATCAATGCACATTGACTCTAAACATGCATCAATGTACATTGACTATACATTGACTATAAACATGCATCAATGCACATTGACTATAACATACATCAATGTACATTGACTATATGCATGCATCAATGTACATTGACAATAAACATGCATCAATCTACATTGACTATCAACATGCATCAATGTACATTGACTATAAACATACATCAATGTACATTGACTATAAACATGCATCAATGTACATTGACTATAAACATGCATCAATGTACATTGACTATAAACATACATCAATGTACAGTGACAATAAACATGCATCAATGTGCATCGACTATAAACATGCATCAATGTACATTGACTATAAACATGCATCAATTTACATTGACTATAAACATGCATCAATGTACATTGACTATAAACATGCATCAATGTACATTGACTATAACATGCATCAATGAGCATCGACTATAAACATCGACTATAAACATGCATCAATGTACATTGACTATAAACATGCATCAATGCACATCGACTATAAACATGCATCAATGTACATTGACTATAAACATGCATCAATGTACATCGACTATAAACATACATCAATGTACATTGACTATAAACATACATCAATGTACATCGACTATAAACATACATCAATGTACATTGACTATAAACATGCATCAATGTACATTGACTATAAACATGCATCAATGTACATTGAATATAAACACACATCAATGTACATTGACAATAAACATGTATCAATGTACATTGACTATAAACATGGATCAATGTACATTGACTATAAACATGCATCAATGTACATTGACTATAAACATGCATCAATGCACATTGACTATAGACATGCATCATTGTACATTGACTATAAACATGCATCAATGTACATCGACTATAAACATACATCAATGTGCATCGACTATAAACATGCATCAATGTACATTGACTATAAACATACATCAATGTACATTGACTATAAACATGCATCAATGTACATCGACTATAAACATACATCAATGTACATCGACTATAAACATGCATCAATGTACATCGACTATAAACATGCATCAATGTACATCGACTATAAACATGCATCAATGTGCATCGACTATAAACATGCATCAATGTACATTGACTATACACATGCATCAATTTACATTGACTATAAACATGCATCAATGTACATCGACTATAAACATGCATCAATGTACATTGACAATAAACATGCATCAATGTGCATCGACTATAAACATGCATCAATGTACATTGACAATAAACATGCATCAATGTACATCGACTATAAACATGCATCAATGTACATTGACAATAAACATGCATCAATGTACATTGACTATAAACATGCATCGATGTACATCGACTATAAACATGCATCAATGTACATTGACTATAAACATGCATCAATGTACATTGACTATAAACATGCATCAATGTACATTGACTATAAACATGCATCAATGTACATTGACTATAAACATGCATCAATGTACATCGACTATAAACATGCATCAATGTACATTGACAATAAACATGCATCAATGTACATCGACTATAAACATGCATCAATGTACATCGACTATAAACATGCATCAATGTACATCGACTATAAACATGCATCAATGTACATTGACTATAAACATGCATCAATTTACATTGACTATAAACATGCATCAATGTACATCGACTATAAACATGCATCAATGTACATTGACAATAAACATGCATCAATGTACATCGACTATAAACATGCATCAATGTGCATCGACTATAAACATGCATCAATGTACATTGACTATAAACATACATCAATGCACATTGACTATAAACATGCATCGATGTACATCGACTATAAACATGCATCAATGTACATTGACTATAACATGCATCAATGTACATCGACTATAAACATTGACTATAAACATGCATCAATGCACATCGACTATAAACATGCATCAATGTACATTGACTATAAACATGCATCAATGTGCATCGACTATAAACATGCATCAATGTGCATTGACTATAAACATGCATCAATGTACATCGACTATAAACATGCATCAATGTACATTGACTATAAACATGCATCAATGTACATCGACTATAAACATCGACTATAAACATCGACTATAAACATGCATCAATGTACATTGACTATAAACATGCATCAATGTGCATCGACTATAAACATCGACTATAAACATGCATCAATGTAAATTGACTATAAACATGCATCAATGTACTTTGACTATGAACATCGACTATAAACATGCATCAATGTACATCGACTATAAACATGCATCAATGTACATCGACTATAAACATCGACTATAAACATGCATCAATGTACATTGACTATAAACATGCATCAATGTACATTGACTATAAACATGCATCAATGTACATTGACTATAAACATGCATCAATGTACATCGACTATAAACATGCATCAATGTACATTGACTATAAACATGCATCAATGTACATCGACTATAATCATGTATCATACAGTGAGTGACAAGGCATACAATTACATACATATGTATACATATTATTATTTTGCACTTCATTTCCAGTGGTTATATGAACAGTTCATACACTATATCAAGCAGACATATGAACAGTACATACACTATATTTCGCAGTCACAGAAACAGTTCATACAATATATCAAGCAGTCATATGAACAGTGCATATCATATATCACAATTGCTTGTTATATTTAACCGAATAAAGTGTGCTCTTGGAAAGGGCAGTAATTGTAACAATGGCACAAATGTAAGCCAAACGTGCACATAATGTATACTAGAGGACATAGAAAACGTACATTTCGGATAAGTGTGTTTTACATGAACAATAATAACTATATAAATACATAGATTAAACATTTTGGAATATATCTAATTGATCAATTTGCGTTTTGTAATAAGATGTGATATATCGTTGATGAAATCCTTCGTATTTCGTGTTCATGTAATAATAATCATAAAATGTAGGTGTGCGTATTCTATGTCCTCTAGTATAGTTACTCGGAGCTGGTAAGGGCCACATGTAACTTGTAGAAATGCTTATCACAGACAATAGTAGGATTTATGTATTATACATTTATTTATTTCCATTTCAGTACATGTATTTCAAAATTTCTGGTTTTAATAAGTATTTAATTTTTAATTAGCAACTGTTCCTCGATTTTAATATGTAAATACACTCATCAAAACTCCTAACTACACTGATACCATTTTGTGAATAATTTGATAAGTCGTAAATAAAAGAACATGTGCTTAACTAATTCCTGTTTTTTGGGATTAATATCTGATTTAGTTTACGAGTAATGCTGTTTTAGGTAAGTCTACCCTCAGAACTAATAGTCACATTTTCGCTTTCCTATAATTACGCTTGTCAATATTTTGAATGACACGCGTGCATTTCAATAAGGTATGTGAAGCGAGTTGCACGTGCAAAATGCATACCAAGAATATTTGCAAGCCACATGGTAGCGTCAGAAACGCACATTGTCACAGAAAAAAGGAACGATTCCAAACATGGCGAGACTGAGTCTCCAAGAACGAGGCATAGCCGGTGGCGGCCTGGTTCAGGGTGGACTCTTACATTTGCAAGTTATATGTAATAAAATTCTACTCAAACCAGTGAGTAAGGTACACACATTTGAATATGATACATTAGTTACATCGCGGCTCGTTTGCGTGTAGGATACGGACATTCCACACAACCTGGGCCCCGTTTTATCAACGGTCGTAAGTCAGTCTTAGTTAAGATTATTGCTTAAGACCGAGTTACGCCGTCGTAACGTCTAAGTTAAGACCACGGTCCGTTTTATCAACAAAGTCGCAGCTAAGATATCGTAAATAAAGTCTTAACTTTACGACTGGTTCGATGCAGTCGCAACTTCGGAAAATGTCTTAAAAATGGCGGCCGAATCAACCGAATCCGTGCATCAGAGACGTGATGCAAGAATACTCAGGGCCAGTAGAGACATTGGAGACGTGTGACACCAATATCCTTTCCCGATATCGCAGGACGAGGCTATGGATTGTCTTGCTTGAGGATATGGTGGGGGAATGACTTGGACAAGGGGACGAACCACGCTCATTCGATACCCGGTTTGACCCACAGGCACCAGACACAAAAAAATCATGTACAATGATTTTGGTCTATGGTCGTATAGTAAGTAATATATAATAAAGGCAACCAACGAAATTGAAACATGCATGCAGAAACATCGACGAGAAACTAGTTAAATACGACCAGATCACTGATTTGCCCTCGTGGTCCCGACCGGAAGACCTTTTTCTGTCAACAAATACTTTTTATTTCATCGAGATCGATCAAATAACACCTGAACGGCGCACTGTTTCATCGGGAACAGCAGGAAACGAAAAGTTGTCGTTTGGCTGGGCAGTCGGTTTTTGACAACATACGATGTGAATGAATGCTGTTGCCTCATTGGTTAAAAATGAAAACAGGTAAAATATAATAGTTTTATTTGTTTTAATTTATTTTCATTGTTAACATATATATTTTTGGATTTAACGTGATTTGCGACTTGTCCTTCACATATATTTGATTAATAAAAGTAATTCGATCGCAAATAAGAATACGCATTGCGTCGCTATGGAAATGCGCTAATACGTTCTATGTCATAATTGTCAAAGTTTATATTCCAAAATAATCAATCTTCACCAACAATGGGCATGGCTTTAGTTACCTGGTAAATATATATATATATGTATCACCCGATCACTTCTCAATAATTTCTCTCACAAGAACAGCTGTACTATGTGACTGTCAAGCAGTTGTGGGAGGTTGTGGGCGGTAGAGCTAGAACCTTAACTCTTTATCACAATTAGCCGATCTGAATATAGTATCAACCACGCATAAAGCGTCTTCATCACTTGCTCCGGACATGGTTAGGTTCAAATAGCGTGATTTCAGTCATTATTCATTTTGGTGGTTGAGAAAAAAGGCTTACCGTAAGAGTTATAAGAGGATTGATAGTCGTATCGTCAACATACCTGTTATCGGCCCTCACCTGTTTTCGGCCTGTGTTTATTAACGATTTTCTTGGTCACTTCTGGTACGTGAGTAACTTCATTGCTCTACAAACATATGCTTTGGTACATATGGTGTTCCTATATTAATTATCAAAGATTAAACTGCGCATCAGATAAATATTCACATTTTATCTGAAAGTATGCAAATGTTCATTAATCTCATTTATGTGAAGTATAAATACTATAATAAATATAGGTCAATATTAAGAATTATGTGTATTCATCAAAATACTATTGTCCAAGATATGTACTATTTAAGTTTAGTCAGTTTCATCCATTATTTGTATCAATTTCATTCTGGCGTCTATATTAACCAAATGCACTGACAAATGCATAGCAGTCCCTCAGAGACATGGGCGAGGTTGACACCTCGGTACGCAATAAAACATCATTTGATATTCAGGGGGGTGAGGGATGTCACTTTCATATTTTAGTCCATAAAATCGGCAGATGGACTTAGAATATTCAGAAAGTTAAAATGAAACAATAGTCCCTGTTAATTTGTTAGATATATTTTATTTTCATAGATTTTTACATACGATAACACAATGTTGTAATAATTGGTGTAATAATTGTTTAAACCTTTATACTACCACGTCACCAAATAATGTTTATTTTTGGAGAAAAACATTAATATGAATGAAATAACTTTATTTGGCTAACGTATAGAGCCGTAACATGTAATATAAATATATAGTTAATAATTATCCAAATCAGTAACGGCAATCATAAGCTCTTTGATTTTTACTCCAAGATTAAACATTATTTGATGGTTATGCATTATCGACAGTAGGTAACACAACATCAATTGCGAAGACACAATAATATATGTGCCGATTAGCGCAGTGGTTATCGCGCTCGATTCTCACCAATGCAACCTGGGTTTCGATCCTCGGACCGGGAAGTATGTGAGATGTTACGATGGTCGCCATATCGGACAGGTGGGATTTCTCCGGGTACTACGAATAAAGTATAAGAAACATGTATGTTCCCAATGGTCTTGTACTACAGTATCATCCGTGTGTAACACAACACCACACGACATAATGGAACTCAACACAACAGAACACTAAAATAAAACACAACAAAACAATCAGAGCACAAAGAAAAAAACAACACAAAATAACAGAACACAATGCATCATGTCACAAAAAAAGAACACAAAACAACACACACATAACTGAAATCAACATCACAAAAAGAACACCACAACACAAAATAAAACGAGCACAATGCAACATGACACAAAAAAAACAGAACAGAACACAACACACTATACACAATAAACTGAACTCTACACAACAAAAATAAAAACACAACACAACACAACAACAGACTATAACAAAACATAACGCTCAACATTATTAATACATCACAACATAACACAAACAATAAAACACAACACAACGCAACACACAATAAACTGAACTCAACACAACAAAATGAAAGAAATCAACATAACACAAAAACAGACTATAACAAAACATAACACTCAACTTTATTAATACAACACAACACAAACAAATAAAACACAACACAACGCAACACACACTAAACTGAACTCAACACAACTAACAGAAAAACACAACACAAAATAAAATAAAAGAAATCAACATAACACAAAAACAGACTATAACAAAACATAACACTCAACATTATTAATACAACACAACATAACATAAAAAACAGACCATAACAAAACATAGCACAACACAATATGAATACAACACAACAGAACAAAAATAAATAAAACAGAACACAATATAAAGCACAAACATATACATAACATAACATAACATAACAGAAGAACACACCATGTCACCTACACATTAAACACAACATAACACATAACACCACATACACAGAACTCAATAACTATCTTAACACAACACTCCTAAACACAACACAACATAGCACAAAAATCACAACACAACATGACATATCTCAAAAATACAAAACATACACAACAAAATACAGATCATAAATCACTAATCTTACTTTATGGTTCACATAATATCTAAGAGTAAATATAATATAATGATTTATGGTTAACATAGTATCTAGTTGTAAACACATTGTTATATTGTTCACATAGTATCTAGTAGTAAACACATTAATATATGGTTCACATTGTCTCTAGTATTAAACACATTGATATATGGGTCACATTGACTCTAGTAGTAAACACATTAATATATGGTTCACATTGTCTCTAGTATTAAACACATTGATATATGGGTCACATTGACTCTAGTAGTAAACACATTAATATATGGTTCACATTGTCTCTAGTATTAAACACATTGATATATGGTTCACATTAATATATGGTTCACATTGTCTCTAGTAGTAAGCACATTGATATATGGTTCACATTGTCTCTAGTAGTAAGCACATTGATATATGGTTCAAATTGTCTCTAGTAGTAAGCACATTGATATATGGTTCACATTGTCTCTAGTAGTAAGCACATTGATATATGGTTCAAATTGTCTCTAGTAGTAAGCACATTGATATATGGTTCACATTGTCTCTAGTAGTAAGCACATTGATATATGGTTCACATTGTCTCTAGTAGTAAGCACATTGATATATGGTTCACATTGTCTCTAGTAGTAAGCACATTGATATATGGTTCACATTGTCTCTAGTAGTAAGCACATTGATATATGGTTCAAATTGTCTCTAGTAGTAAGCACATTGATATATGGTTCAAATTGTCTCTAGTAGTAAGCACATTAATATATGGTTCACATTGTCTCTAGTAGTAAGCACATTGATATATGGTTCAAATTGTCTCTAGTATTAAACACATTGATATATGGTTGTATACCAATCCATGCACAACAAATATTATGGCTATTTAGGTGTATGAATAGTGTCATGCGGTCGAGTGACACATTTTGATTTGTCATGTCGCATGTTCGATACATGGTCACAGCATATATGTAGTGTCCTGTGGCAAGTCACCTCATTAATGCATACTGTTCATTAACAGTGGACCAATTATGTCGAAATATGTCTAAGACCACTGTAGGGGTTAGACATAGTGTTGTTCATGAACCAGCGAGAGATGTTCTAATTTGGAATCGAGTGTTCACAATTAGGGAATTTATCAATTAAGTGCACGTATGTGGTATGCTTGATCAAAGTACAACATTCACATCCTTTAATGACACTTGGCGGAGAGAACTACCAACTGAGCTTGCCGGGCCGACCGTCTACAAACGCCGAAATAAACTACATGCTACCACGTAGGCCGGATAGAAATGTCTAGGTTTCAGAACATGATTACAGATAAATAGAACGTACCTTAAACAAATGTATATGAAATGTATGGGCATTATTCAACAACCTATTGATTCCTGTACAGTAATGTAAGACATAAAATGTTTAAATATCACATAATTTACCTCCGGGTACAGGCAACAGGCCACTCCTGTTGTACCAGTAAGGGCGACATTAATGCACTGTTCTCTTGACCAGGAAACAACTTCCCTAACGGCAAACGTTTTCCCTGTTCCTGCTTGTCCACCAAGATAAACACTATGTCAATCTTTAATATGTTGGAGAGCCTGTGCTTGCTCTTCATTCATTTTTAATTGAACGGTCTAAAACCTTTGCACATACAAATATAATAAGTTATGAATACTTATGCGAACACTAACAGTCAGATATTTGCCAAACGATGAAAACTATAAACAAGCGTTCTATGTTAGAACTGTGATACTGATAGATTGGAACAAACTCAGTGAATATGACATCCGGCACAATACGATCGAACTATTCAAGTCGTACTCTCGCGAGAGTAATAATGCATTGAACGAAGTAGGTGTGATTTAAAGATGTTATGCGTAGTAAAATGAGTAAAAAGACGAGAAAACATACCGCCAAATCAAATACCGACTGCCCAGCCAAAACGACAACTTTTCGTTTCCTGCTGTTCCCGATGAAACAGTGCGCCGTTCAGGTGTTATTTGATCGATCTCGATGAAATAAAAAGTATTTGTTGACAGAAAAAGGTCTTCCGGTCGGGACCACGAGGGCAAATCAGTGATCTGGTCGTTTTTACCTAGTTTCTCGTCGATGTTTCTGCATGCATGTTTCAATTTCGTTGGTTGCCTTTATTATATATTACTACCATAGGCCATTTTTGTGTGTGTGTCTGGTGCCTGTGGTTTGACCTAGGTAAAGTGAAATTGATTTCTACATCTTGCATTATTAAGGTGCATATCAGTGTTATTTGCGTACACATTTCTGTACAGTAGGCCCTTATTTCTATTTTAAGATAACAAGGGAGGCTACTTCCATAAGAATATATCGCTATTTATACTACACACATTGACACAAGTCATGACTTAGCTAAGTAAACTGATACAATGTGCAGGTAGGGAATTAAATGCTTGTGTTTATAATGTCGTCTGTTTCTTTTTAAATGCTCGTGTATTGCTACAGTATTCGTACACATAATTAAACGTCCCCACGTATCCAAATGCAAATGTTTTTCTGGACAGGCTTAGCCGACCTAAGCGGTTAACCAGTACTAAACTATGTCTGTGAGGTGACTTGCTCAATGACACTACATACGTGGACTGACACTACATACGTGGACTGAGTATCGAACATGGGACAGATTGATTCCAAATCCGACACCATGCCAGGGACGCCCGGAGGAAATCGTCCTGTTCAATCTGTCACCGTACCATATCACATACTGTCCATCGAATCAGGGTTGAATTGGTGAGAAGTGAGTACCTAACTACTGTGCCAATTGGACAGCCAAAAGAAGTGTAATCCATATTACAAGATGTCATGATTGATCTTAATGCGATGATAGACACGATGAGTCGGGATGACCATAATTATATATAGATACACTGTCCAGTTTGAAATCAATCGGAATATATCGAACTCTGTGTTTACATGTATATTGGGTTACGAACTACTACCACAACCAATGACCACACAGTTGCATTGTAATATAATTATAGTGTGTTGAAAACACTTACTGTTTTATGTATCAATAATAGTTGAAACGTTTTGTTCATTTCAGATGCTTATTGATTTAGATACCTATCAAAGGGTGATGTATTGTCCAAAGTCGCAGATTTTCATGGCATCAACAGGTAGGTGAACTCTTTTCGACATGATCATTAATTGCTAAGTTTATTCGATTAGCTGTCTGATTAGCGTAGTGATTAGCACGCTCACTTCTAGTCAATGCATTCCGGGTTCCTTACACTGACTGAGAAGTGTGTGAGATGGTACGGTGGTCCCCAAATCGGACATGTGAGTTTTCTCCGGTTATGTCCCACACGAATGACTACATAATTATACGCTTTCAACGAGAGTGCTTAATATTATAATCTTGTTTCGAAAATGTTGTAAAGTAAATAATATTTATACAGTTGATTATTCTAACATTAACAATGAAGAACGATGTAAAAACACAAAAGTTAACCATAGTTTTTTCAAAAACAGAATTGGGCCGAACTCCAAATATATTTAGCTTCGTCACAGCAACCCAGATTTATGGAATAGTTTCCATCTTATTAATGTACATACACATGTAAAAAAATTAATATCTGTCAGGTCCACCCTCACAAATGTTTAATATTAATGATGCATGTCCAAATTTTGTTCACAATCATTCCAGTGTTCAAATTTAACAGATATAAATGTAGAAGCTTGATGTTAATAGAGTTTTTATATGTTATTTCTTGCAGATTCCCTGATGATATGGCTTTAGTTGATGTACAGCAGGATTTTTATCGGAAGTGCCATATTATACAGAATACAGTTGGCTCAGTTGATGGTCTATTGATCTATGATTGTGTGATAGCATGGCCAAGACAATCAAGAGTGGACAACACTATTTCAACAGATCAGTTCATGACTCTGTCAACACCACTTGATTTAAGGACACTAATCTTAGCTGTCATATTTACAGTTTAGAAATCTTGAAAACTGATGAAAACTGAGCAACTATCCAGTGATACAAATGCATACTGTTTGGTACTTTTCTTTTATAGACTATTAAGATTTCATTTTGACAAAGAAATTTCCGGTCTTAATTTTTGTGATTTAAGGTTTCCACAAATAAAGCAAACAATAGATATATAAACATGTATGCCAAACAAGCAAAATTAGATGTGCATGAAAACACCCTGGTAATTATATGGTATTGAAGCCTGTGTACAAACAAGATTGTCTATCATACTGTGTTCACTACAGATGTTCAATCTATATCTTGTGCAACAAATCTTCTTTTACTATGAAATCAGAAATGTTGATGCAACAAAACACGAAAATAGATTCACAGTAAATATAATTTGTTGTATCAGATTGCATAGGGTGTGACAGACAGACTTTGGTGTGAAAATGTAACTGCTTCAATATACTTCCCACTACACTGTAACAGAAGCTGTAACATTACACAAAGCAACCCGATACAATATATATGTTGATATACATAATACATGAATACATGTGAGTGTTTTACGTTTATTTATCATAGTTATCAGTTGCCCATTTTAGCGACACCTACTGAAGAGATTAGTTATATTAGATTTGGAGGATAGTGCAATGATGTCTCCTCTGGTTCTTTTATTTGCATTGTGTAAAGCACCGGCACAAGACCTCTGTTTAAATTGTCATTCTCAGCTGAAAGACTATATGATTTTAGTATGGTATAGCGGGGTCTCGAACGGGGTAAAAAGCCCATGTGATCTAGTTTTTTATTGTTTTTTCTTTCTTGTTCCTACGATATAATTATAAGAGGATATGTGTTTGTTTCAGTGTATGATCGAATAATATTTCACCAAATGAACATTGAAAGCATTATTACCAAGTGTGAAGCTAGTCACGAGTGGTATTAATAGCTTTCTATGTTTTTGAGTAAACTATTATTCAATCATTCACTTAACAAACAAATTTTCTTTTTATTTTGGCTGAAAAGTGTTTTTATGATAGAAAATGATACAACTGTGCCATGGGCTAAATCGTACTTAGACAACAATATGTGACGTCATAAAAGACGTAATAAATGACTTTGCTTGAGTCCTTAAACGTATGTGCTGCCAACATTTCAACAAACACATTCTTTGTACCACAAATTCAAAGCATTGTTACTTTTAATAATACTTAATCCTTTTCATTATGTATGTTGTATGTGTTTTGTGGTTTGCAATAAATATTGTTTAAACCAATTCATCTTGGCAATTCTATGATAATTCTATTCCATATATGCGAGGATTAAAAACTGCATTACCCATATTATCAGTAATGTTACAAGTGTCAAACTGTATCTCTATATGCATTATAAAATTATATTGGGGTATATTTGCAGTGACATTATAAATAATGAAATTTAGAATAGTTCCGTTGTTTTATTTCTACTTCCTAACATCCATGATTGTGCTGGTTATAATTAGTTTCAATATAACTTACCGACCAAGTTAACTTGACAACAATGTGATAGTTAAAGCGACCATTTATCATCGTCTTTGATCTATTGTGTTTTGAGCTTAATTATCGTCGCTACCGGTTGCCCATATGAGCGAGGCCTCTTGAAGAGATAAGTCATTTTAGATTTGTGAGGATATTGCAGTGATAGAGACAGAGACGGGGTATGTGGTCGATTGGTTAATGTTGTTGACTTCGAATCACTTGGCCCTCACATCTGATGTTTAGACTCTCACCGGGGGTGTCGGATTATTTCGTGCAAGGAAACTATTTGGAATGTTTGTGGTTCTACCCAGGCAGGTGACCTTTCACACTTGACATACTGTATGGAGGGGTGCCCAGGATCTTCCTCCACCAATAATAGCTGGAAAGTCACCATATTACTTGAGCTGTTGGTGATACATTAAACCCCAAAAACAGAGACCCGTGCCAGAGTATTATCTGGGTTTTTTATACGTGGACGGTGTTATTCACTGACTTAAAGACTGATGATCGAACCTTGGATCTACAGACCAATGTGTTCACCACTGGACTATTGACCCGTCTGTATTTGATCTATTAATCTCATCACACAGATATATACGACTAATGTATGACCAGTCTATGACAGCCTGTATATTATATATGCTAGAATCGCTGTTGCTGATACAAAAGTGTGTATTAATGAATGGAGTCTATTCAGTATTTACATCACTAGATATTGTGGTAACATGTAAATACCGTAGGCACTATTCAATTGCCTCAACATTATTTACAGACACAAATCTGGAACATACCCTTGAAAATGAAATAATATTTAACAACATAATCCTATTAGCAAAGAAGTTTTGGGGTGGGAGCACTGTTTTGCATTTACGCAAAAACGATGTATAAGTTATTTAAAGTATAATAAAAAGTCTGAAATGTTTAACAATTCAATATATGAAAACAACGTATCAGATTTAAAATATTGTTGCACGATGGAACATACCAGTTATACAGAAATAGATTATACATTCACAGTAACAAGGAAGATTTAGTGGGGCCGTGTTTTCTTTTCCAATACCGGCGTGTTAAAAAATCTCTTCTACGGATTTGATCAACTACGTCATATTGGATTTAATATATATTGCATGTCTGGAGAGGCCTGCGCGTAAGGTTTAATTCGATATAAGAAATATTAACATATTCCAAGAAATAAAGAAGTTATGAATAATATATACTGGGGCGCCGTGTTTTAAACATGTCCGATATGTTGACATTTGCGCGCGAAGATGTGTACACCGGAAGTTTACATTTCGGACGGTGTCACTGTTTTTAAGGTCGTACGACGAAAGAAAATCTTAGCTGCGACCGAAGACTTACGACCGTGTTGATAAAACGGTCGTACGATTGTCGCAGGAAACGTCGCAAGTAGCGGTCTTAAGATAAGACCGACTTGCGACTGACATTGTTGATAAAACGGGGCCCTGATCCACAACCACATCATGCCCATGAGAAGCAGGTGCTTGGCAGTTATCAGAACTAACGGAGGACATACTCGCTATTAATTGTTTTCGGATTATTTGTACTTTTGTGCGACTTTCATTTTCCGGGTTGTGCTATTCAGATTGTTGTAGCTCATGAATTATTCTACCGATTCAAATGCAATTACAGGATTTGTTTGTACCTGTGTTGTTTTCTGTCTCTGCAAAATTATCCGCAACATGGTATCGGTGTAGTTAGGAGTGTTGATGTCAGTAAACTGTGATAGTTTGATTATCTGTGGTTATATTAGTCTCTTATAATTCTTTTATAATGAATGGTGTAGTCCTTTGCCACGATAATTTATTGTGTATATGCTGTGTATTGTTCAACGATGAGACAGAAATAAAGAACAAATCTTGAATACAGGCTATGTGTGATATGTGAATATGTGAATATGTGAATATGTGATAAATATAATGATCTCTTTAATTCATATTAAGTATTCTCGTGATATTGGAGATATGTATTTGACGCTCTCTCTGTTATCTATACAAGAGACAATGGTGAAACCAATTGCATCTGCGTGAAATCTAATTACAAACATGAGATAAACATGGCACTTTGGTACGTTTTCATTTATAAACGTTGCAAATACATATGTACTGACAGAATACAAATCCGAACATTGTGATCATGGTCTGTAGAACAGAACGGAACAACACAACATTTTATTATCAGACTTGTACATAGAACATAATCATATAATAATAACCATCTCCGTGGTCTAGTTGTTAAGGCGTCCGCCTACGGAGCGTGAGGTCGAAGGTTCGAATCTCGTCAGGGATTCGTTCTGATATGGCCGGTTGGTGAGACGCCAGCTAGTTAAATAATGGTTACCGATTGCCTACCAGCCTGGCGCCTGGCATACAAGCATAGGATTCGGGAAGTACTGTTACTCATACAAAGAGGTGTCTCATAAGTCAGAAATGGCTGGCCCTTTAAATAGGGGTGGCACTATAATAAACAAGCATTATAATAATACAGACTCATATAATATACATGTTTTTAGAACGGGCCAGATCATTTAGTTTGATTTGTAGGACGTGTATCTAGACCATTCGGAGTTATTTATGTATTATATTTATTTTACGAGTGCATACTTATTAGAACAGCGGTTTGGGTCAGAATTGATGACAAGTGTGCTACTTTGGCTGTCCGATTAGCGCAGTGGTTAGCGCGCTCGCTTCTCACCAATGTAACCCGGGTTCGATCCTCGGACCGGGAAGTATGTGAGATGGTACGGTGGTCGCCAGATCGGACAGGTGGGTTTTCTCCGGGTACTCCGGTTTCCTCCCACACTAATGACCACATTTACGCTTTCATACGCGCCAACGAGAGTGATTAATATAAGTTGTTAGAACTTGCATCGCAATCGTTGTAAAATAAGTAATGTTTAGACTATTACTCGACCAATTTCCTATGGTATATACAATGGGTATTTGTCTCTGAAGAAGGTGTTATCAATTAATTAATACGATTTTTATAAACTTACATTTCTCATACTGCAACATCTAGTTAGGGAACAGCGGTCGAAACAAAGGATTCCATTTACATTTTGGAGTACATCGGATTTTATCTGACAAGGGAGGCAACATAATAACCAACAATGTCCCTCTGTCCCTCTTTGATTCTCAGCCTGAACGCCCGGGCCTGCATATTTTCCCAGAATATAAAAAAACCAACAAATGGAGTATTGGGTGTATGGAGGGGGTATGACAAAGAGTTGGGATGTCAACGTTCATATATTACATTGAGCACAACATACAAAACAAATTCAAATTCATATCTCTGAAATATCGAATTTTGAACATTAAATGCTCCAGAGTGCACCATTGGCTGTCTATGACTCAAACATGTCCCGGGGGAGCATGCACACATATGCCTCTAGCAAACGGTCGTCCTTTGGTGCTCAATTTATTAGTCTGACCTACAAACTAAGTAGTATGTGTGAGTGATGCAATGTATGCATACTGCTTCCATGATTAAAGCGCCCGCATGCAGAGGGAGAAGTCGAATGTTCGATCATCGGCATGGGTTAATCTGATTTGGCGGGTAGGTGAGCCACAAGGTAGACACATAACTGTTTCTGATTGTCCATCAGTCTGACGCATGCTATGTTTTGATAGGATTCGGGATGTACTGGTGTACTGATGTACATATTAAGTGATGTCTCATAGGCCAGACATGACTGGCCCTTTAACAGTACGGTATGTAAAGTAAAAAGTAAAGTGTTTGTTTATTATAGTGTCACCCCTATTTAAAGGGCCAGTCATTTCTGACTTATGAGACACCTCTTTTTATGAACATCAGTACTTCCCGAATCCTATGTGTGTATGCCAGGCGCCAGGCATGTGTAAGCGGTATACTATGATACTCTATTACTTAGATATGAATATTAGTATATTTGTTGCAGTTCTTTGCCTACCACAATACTGTCTACACCTAGGTCAATACGCTGTGTTTTCCAGACTGATATAACGTTTGCTGGTTCGATACGGTCACGAGCTCGTGACAAACAAGAACAATCCGTATCATCACTAGTTCCTGAGATAATAACGCATACGCACTCGGTGCTTGTTTGTTTACTTCGGAATCCGTATAGTCACAGTGTGTCAAATTTGCCAGATAACAGATGTTTGTAGTTTTGTGGTAATACGCAAATCGTTCTAATTCAGTAATACGCGTCGCTTTTAGCGTACTGCCCTCACGAAGTAATAAGACGCAATGTGCTGTTGACTTTAGTTCGGGTTTTGGCGTGGCGGTGTGGAGTAATTGGTGGAACAGCGGGTTATATGTCACATTATCCCCTTCTTATTTAATATTGTTTTTCTTTTAAAATATTATTCAAATAAAATCAGTTTCCCCATTTTTCATTATTTTTTGTTCGTTTTACTAATCAAAAATCCGTCATTTAGTTTAATTAAACGTTTGTGTGACATTCTGGTGCGGACTGATTACTAATGTTGGCAAAATGTGTGGCCCAAACCATTTGTTTTATCAATTTACATGTATCACCATGTATGTAGTGTATCTATTGCTGTTGTATTACACATATAATTAAATATGATTAAATTAAACTAAGTAAGTGTGCTTTGCTTCTTAGTTTCCATAGCTACATATCATCCACAAAGCGTTTCGAGGCATCGTAAGGCCTCCAGGGACGTGCTGCCTGACCCGTTGATCGCTGTGTGGTTTCGATGTTTGAATGATTATTGAGTATTTTCAAGTCCAACTGTCCCTTCTTAGAACAGTACCTCTTACATAAATGTATATAGAATATCCGCCTCAAGTTACACTCGATTTTAGCATTATTCTTTATACCTACCGAAAACGTTGCAACTACTTAATGTATACATTTCCATTGGAGAGGAATTAATATAGTTTTCTGAAAACTTGTTTTCCAATCCAAACCATTCACAATTTATGTAATTTGTAACATTTTTTGTGTTATACATGTGCATTTATTGGAATAACTACTGTTTAAACCAAGTGTGCTTTAATCCTGATCAGTGGATAACGGAGAGCATGAATTCGATTATTAAATGTTCAAATTTATGTCAACGTAATAAAGACGTTAATGCGTGGCTATTTTCGTACCTTCAAGTTACATTGGATCGCTACCTATGCTGATATGAAACTAGCCACGCCAAGACCTCTAAGTATTTGTGTACTATATGCTTGTTAGTATACAGTCAAATCTGTCTTAAGCAGCTTGCCAAGAGAATCACAGAAAAGTGGCTACTTAGCACATGCGGCTGCTTAATAGAGGGCAAATCTGGAAACTGGCTGCGTAATACAGGTCGGCTGCTTAATAGAGGTGACCACTAACACAGGTTTGACTGTATATTGTTAGTGCAGATTGCACTCGTTCTTGTTGAGGTCATGTGAATATTCATAAGGCATAGGTTATTGTTGAACATACGTAACTGTTGAGTAGTGGATAGGTTATTGTTGAACATACGTAACTGTTGAGTAGTGGATAGGTTATTCCACTCAATTTCTCGTACATAAAGAGTATCCATAATCCTATACTACCAATATAATACACTATTCATAATTGTATGCAAATAATATGTAACTGAATTAATTGAATTTGCACCGACTATACATACGACTATCGTACGTATATACATACTAGTAATATGATATTCTTAAACGCAATGTATATAGGTGTATCTAGAGACATACGATATACAAGCATACTATATATGGTAGTTGTACAGCTATTCCGTAGGCATGTACGACATTACGACAGAGCGCCGTACACATGTACGACAGAGCGCCGTACGCATGTATGACAGGGTGCCGCACGCATGTACGATAGAGCGCCGTACGCATGTACGCCAGTACGACAGAGCGCCGTACGCATGTACGACAGTACGACAGAGCGCCGTACGCATGTACGACAGTACGACAGAGCGCCGTACGCATGTACGCCAGTACGACAGAGCGCCGTACGCATGTACGCCAGTACGACAGAGCGCCGTACGCATGTACGACAGGGTGCCGCACGCATGTACGATAGAGCGCCGTACGCATGTACGCCAGTACGACAGAGCGCCGTACGCATGTACGCCAGTACGACAGAGCGCCGTACGCATGTACGACAGGGTGCCGTACGCATGTACGATAGAGCGCCGTACGCATGTACGCCAGTACGACAGAGCGCCGTACGCATGTACGCCAGTACGACAGAGCGCCGTACGCATGTACGCCAGTACGACAGAGCGCCGTACGCATGTACGACAGAGCGTAACGGTAATTTTTTTAAATGAATTTTCAATTACTACACTATCGTTAATTCCAGCTTACATAATCATGTCAATAACCAAATAGCCTAATGTGACTGTCACGTGACTGGTTCAGTAGCCGAATATAAACAGACAACTTGTTGGGAGATTTTTTCCCACCGAAATGATGCGGTTTATGAGCATTTCAGGTAGCTATCCGAATTGGTAAACATGTACAAATAACCATAAAAAAGTTTCTTATGAGTTGTAATATTGTTAGTTATTGATATTACTAAGTCAAACTAATATATGCCACATTCACCCGTGCATAAATGAAAAAATGCATGTACGCCGTGCATAGGTGCCATAGAGTATCTAGTTCCCCATGGAAACAGGTGTCGTTGCCATAGCTGTATTGAGGCGCATGGTCACGTAATGAATCTAAACATTTTCAACAACAATTTTTTGAAGTTGTGTTCACGACTTAAGAACATAATAATATACAGCAAGTGCATTTAACTTTTTTATAGGCCATGATATGTAGGATAAACGCCGAGCATAGGTTCCACCACTCTATTATTACATCTACTGCGAATTTGAACAATATATTAATGTCAAGCTGGAAATACTACATAATTGTATTATTATGAAAATATATCCAATTATTTGCAACCTGACCTGATTTCAATACCACAGTGTTGTCAATGTGATTCGGTCATACAATGAAGCTAACACATTATTATTAACTCTTTATATTAACTATCGGTGCTAAATAAGAAACGCAAACGTGTACCTAATATAAGCAGTATGATAATATATCCACAATGTTACAGAACGCTCAGAATAATGGTGTCATTGTTGCTACGCGTTGCTAAGCGGCTTCCTTGACAACGGAAGTAGATACTTTGCTCAGAGTGGACATAATCTGCGAACTCTGCAGACAGTTTGGACAATTTCAAACTTAGATGTGGCCTCTTCATAGCACAGGTAAATATTACATTATGTTTATCAAAATGTTTAATCTACTCTTTATGTTTAGCTTCCTTCTTGATCGTTTCACTTGCCAGTATTTTGAAATGATAATATATATATAATATATAAATGACCAGGTTTTGCGTACCGATGTTTCCTGCAATAATGTCGTATTTACCTTTACCACCATATACCGTTTTAGGAAATATCACATAATTATCATCATATAGCTTGCAATTTAATTGGTGCCCATATGGTGTCCATACTGTGGCGTCCGTGGTCCAATGGTAGATCGTCGGATTTGAATCGAACGGTCCGGGTTCGATACTCGCCAGGCCACGTATGTAGTGTCACTGAGCAAGGCGCATCACTCACATTGCTTAGTACTGGTTAACCGCTATGGTCGGCTAAGCATGCCCAGATAAACATGCTTAGGTCCCCATAAGGGGTTTGACATTAATGGAACATACATACTATAGAATGGGAACCATACACAAAGGTCATATAAATTAAATGTACAGAAATAATATTTACAACTTCTGAAGTATATGACCAGAAAGGTGTAGGAAAGAGGAAACCATACAAGGAGGTTGCTTTCTCCTCAATCCTACATGTATGTACATAGGAAAGAGGCAACCATACAAGCAAGTTGCTTTCTCCTTAATCCTACATGTATGTACATAGGAAAAAGGTAACCATACAAGCATGTTGGTTTCTCCTTAATCCTACATGTATGTACATAGGAAAGAGGTAGCCATACAAGCAGGTTGCTTTCTCCTCAATCATACATGTATGTACATAAGATAGAGGTATCCATACTAGCAGGTTGCTTTCTCCTCAATCCTACATGCATGTACAAAGGAGGTAACCATACAAGCAGGTTGCTTTCTCCTCAATCATACATGTATGTACATAGGAAAGAGGCAACCATACAAGCAGGTTGCTTTCTCCTCAATCATACATGTATGTACATAGGAAAGAGGCAACCATACAAGCAGGTTGCTTTCTCCTCAATCCTACATGTATGTACATAGGAAAGATGTAACCATACAAGCAGGTTGCTTTCTCCTCAATCCTACATGTATGTACATAAGATAGAGGTTACCATAACAGTAGGTTGTGTTCTCCTCAATCCTACATGTATGTACATAAGATAGAGGTAACCATAAAAGTAAGTTGTGTTCTCCTCAATCCTACATGTATGTACATAGGAAAGATGTAACCATACAAGCAGGTTGCTTTCTCCTCAATCCTACATGTATGTACATAAGATAGAGGTTACCATAAAAGTAGGTTGTGTTCTCCTCAATCCTACATGTATGTACATAGGAAAGAGATAAAGAAATAAATATTGCTTAAGCTTAAACTCAAAGGTGTAGTGGGTTAATACTAATGTTTTCAGTTGAGAGTTTGAATCCCATGCCAATTCCATATATTGATATATTGCTGCTTGTATATGATACATGCATCTCCTTAAAGTTTAAACTTTATTTATTTTACAACGATTGCGAAGCAAGTTTTAACAACTTATATTAATCACTCTCATTGGCGCGGATGAACGCGTATATGTGGCCATTCGTGTGGAAGGAAACCGGAGTACCCAGAGACAACCCACCTGTCCGATATGGCGACAACTGTACCATTGGTGAGAAGCGAGCGCGCTAACCACTGCGCTAATCAGACAGCATATCCGAATATACTATAGTGGAAATCGTGATAGCGCAGTGGATGGGCGTTCGCTTCATGTGCGAAAGGTCCGGAGTTCTAGCCCCGCTGGAGTCGTTACGATGTTGGCCTTAGGCAAGGCATTTAAATTCCACATTGCCTCTTCTCTCTCCTTCATGGCGATGGATTACATCAGTAATGAGGTCTCGAGGGTGATTAATATAAGTTGAAAGAACTTATTTCGGAATCGAGCTAAAATAAATTTGCATAAACTAACTTATGTTACCTTAAATGCGAAACGAAATATAAAAGATAACAATGACTAATGGATGTATTACATTTTCCAAAAGTTTTCATCTATACCATTTTGAAAGTAAGTTTTGATTTGTTTACCTTTCAATTCAAATTTTAAGTTATAGTTCAGCATGTATATAAATATATATACATATATTTCTTCGGAATCATACCCGAGTGCTTACATTTATATGTCCAAATAATCCACTGTCCGATTAGCGCAGTGATTAGCGCGCTCGCTTCTCGCCAACGCGACCCGGGTTCGATCCTCGAACCTGGAAGTATGTGAGATGGTACGATGGTCACCAGCTCGGACAGGTGGGTTTTCTCCGGGTACTCCGGTTTCCTCCCAATTGAATGGCCACATATACATTTCATCCGTGCCAAGTATTGTTATGATATGAGAGAATAAATAAATTGAAATTGAAAACATTAAATATAAACTATACAAACAAATATAACACATGTATTCTAGCATATTTCTACTAAAATGAATTTTTTTTTTACAAAAGATAGCGTGGCAACCAACCACAGCTACTCTAATTGTTGGATTCCTAAATTCATAGATGTCTTAACATATTTGGCTAAATGAACGAACGAACGAACGAACGAACGAACGAACGAACGAACGAACGAACGAACGAACGAACGAACGAACGAACGAACGAACGAACGAACGAACGAACGAACGAACGAACGAACGAACGAACGAACGAACGAACGAACGAACGAACGAACGAACGAACGAACGAACGAACGAACGAACGAACGAACGAACGAACGAACGAACGAACGAACGAACGAACGAACGAACGAACGAACGAACGAACGAACGAACGAACGAACGAACGAACGAACGAACGAACGAACGAACGAACGAACGAACGAACGAACGAACGAACGAACGAACGAACGAACGAACGAACGAACGAACGAACGAACGAACGAACGAACGAACGAACGAACGAACGAACGAACGAACGAACGAACGAACGAACGAACGAACGAACGAACGAACGAACGAACGAACGAACGAACGAACGAACGAACGAACGAACGAACGAACGAACGAACGAACGAACGAACGAACGAACGAACGAACGAACGAACGAACGAACGAACGAACGAACGAACGAACGAACGAACGAACGAACGAACGACGAACGAACGAACGAACGAACGAACGAACGAACGAACGAACGAACGAACGAACGAACGAACGAACATATTTTATTCACATAAACTATACAGTTTTTAGTGACATAGCAATATTACATTCTACAACATAAGTATAAAATTATGACAACAAATGTCGGTGATAATTATTGGCATACCATATTACTATAGGGATGAACTATAGTATATAATTTTACTTACTCGAAATCTTAAAACATTTCTAAATGCAATCCTAATTACAGTGACATCTATATATGCGATATACTGTATTTCAGTACAACATATCAATAAATACTATTTACAACAAAAAGTGACATATAAACCTGCTACTAGTGTATATTAAAATGGACAACATATTGAAAACCCCGTATCTGTATCTTTTAGTCGAGTGTTCAGATCAATCAAGTCATATACAGAGCAGTATGCAATACATATTCCATACTAGGGATACAGCGTTAGGTGGAACACACCAAACTAGAATCCACTTCCAAGTAGTGTATCACAGAGTGTTGCCGGTTCAGTGGTTGGGTCGATCCCTACCTACGAGGCCCCCGCGACACCCGTGACACTCCCCTCGGAATAGATTCCATCTGACTGTTACACCAATACTATTCTCAGTATGGGCTATCATATAAAATGTATTGTTCAACGAATTCTATAATTGTGACCTCATAATTATATGTTGATCTAAGCAAAGATAAACATTCAATATAATTGTATAAGACATATTAATATCAATTTTAAAGACCTCCATGAACCGTTTATGATCTAATGATACGTAACTCAAGAGCTTCTTGAATAAATTTGCTTAACATATATAATTCTGATTTGTTTTTACTGGACAACAACTGAGTAAATTTAAACATACTTGTGTTTTATAATACCGTTTTATATAAGTTCGTCTATAAAATTCATATGGCCAACACTTAAATATAAAATGAAATTCTTCTTCTATTTCGTTTGTAGAACAAATTTGGCAATATCTTAGATTTCTATCAATTCTATCTCTTCCATATCTACCAGTTTGAATTCTAAGACTATGTGCAGATATTCTTATTCGTGTAAGTGCAATACGCAGATTGCGAGACACAATGTTATTCAAATAAAAATTCTATATCTAATGTATCCTTAACACATTTATACAATGTTAGCACTTCCATGTTATTTATAGTCATACGCCATTCCTGCATAAATTCATCCAATACTCTTTGTTTGAACAATAAAAGGAATGATTGATCATTGCATCCTGATATTTGGTTATATGTAACATCATTCCATTTATACAGGAATCCATATTTAGATAATAAATCTTTAACACTAGTAAACCAATTTGCCTTACCATTTGATACATCCTTCATGGCAGTATCAACAATTGATTTTATAATAATATTATCATTACGACACAATTTTAACCAATATTTAACAATACGTGTATATCTGTTTATATATAATGGATAACGTCCTAATTCGCCATAAACAGCAACGTTACAGTTTGATTGTCTAACTCCTAATACCATTTTACAGAATTTAACATGTATATTTTCTAACATTTTGGATTTTGAAAAACCCCATATTTCACATCCATAAGAAATTGTTGAATTTACAAATGCATCAAATAACTGCAACGCCACTTTGGGCAAGTGTCGTGTCTTTTTAGATTAGCAGTGAGGGTGTTCATTGATTTAAGACCTTTTCCATACAATGTCTGTGTATATAAGTTAAAATTACCAGTATAATTAAGTGTTACACCCAAATAATTAAAATCATTTACAACCTCTAGATATGCATTTCCATATATCCATCTCTCGCCCCTTAGTAATCCTCCACGCTTTCAAAATACAACACATTTGGTTTTCTCAATGTTAACTTCGAGTCTCCACTTGTTACAATATTCGTGTAATTTATCCAAAGACGCTTGCATATCTTCGGGGTTTAAAGCTAGAATTACCATATCATCTGCGAACAACAATAAAATCAGACAAATATCTTGTAAAGTAAGGCCACATTCTGTTCTATTTTGTAAATACAATTCCAAATCTTCTACAAACAGCGAAAACATAATCGGAGAAATTATCTCCCCTTGTCTCAATCCGACTGCAATGTCAAAGAAATCAGAGTAGTTACCAGCATCACAAGATCTTACACACGATTTCACAGTTTGGTACATACTTCTAATTACACGTAAACGTTTACCGTTAATACCCATATTATACAATTTATACCATAATGCATTTCTATAAATAGAACCAAAACAACGTCTCATATCTATAAAAGTACAATACAATCTATTGTTTTCGTTAATAAATTTTTGTATCAATGAATGGAGTATAAATACCGCGTCTATAGTGGACCTGCCTTTTCTAAAACCAAATTGAGCATCTGAAATTATATTATTTTCTTCACTCCATTTTGTAAGACGATCATTTAAAACACTTGTAAATAATTTACCTAGGTTACTTAACAGCGTAATACCTCTATAATTGTTTACATCATGTTTATCTCCCTTTTTATGTAACGGAATAATGATACCTTTTTTCCATACCTCTGGGAATATTCCAGTGTCTAAAATTGTATTAAATATAACAGTAATATAGCCAGCTAGAATATCACTAGCCTCAAGAAAATACTCGTTTAGCAACTTATCTTCCCCAGATGCCTTATTTCTACTTAATTTTTTTATTGCGTTACAAATTTCACTATATGACATTTTAGCATCTAATTCTTCGTAAGCTGTGTCAATATTGTCAACATTATTGGTGTCATTGAAGCTTTCCGCATCATCATTTATATTGTGATTAACATTAGAAAACATTTCTTCAAAATATATTTTAAAATCACCCAAAGGTATATTACAACTGTTTACTGTATTATTATTTTTAAAATACCTCCAAAAATCTCGAGGTTTACATTTTTTAAGGTTTTCAAAATCTCTGGTTTGTTTAAATTTAAATGCTCTGCTTTTATGTCTTATAACCCTTTTGGATACATTTTTATAATGGCATAGCTCTACTCTATCAGCATCAGATTGTGTTTGATTAAATTGAAATAATGCGTCCTTATATAGACGTTTTGCTTGTCTGCACTCTAAATCGAACCATTTATTACAATCATCTATATTTGATCGCACAAATGAACTAGTTTTACGTACATACTTTACAAATAATGGATCGGCAATGTCTCTAATAATACTGGTGAACGAATTCACCATGCTGTTAACAGCTGTCTCATCGCTTTCTTCGATGTTAACTATGGTATCGAAGTTAATCAAATTTGTTTCAATCAGTGCTGCTCTAAATGTGTCTTTGTCTTCAATATTCCACTTAATAAAATGCACATTACAAGGGATTTCACAATGTTCAATAGTGGAATGGCATTTAATATTAAAACTAAGTGGAGCATGGTCACTGAAATTATTAAACTCATGAATACTGAAGTCTAAAATACTATTAAAACTTTTCTCACTTAATAACAAATAGTCTATTACGCTTGATCCGCTCCTGTTGAAGCACGTGTACGATCCTTTACCAAAGTCATTTCCTAGACGACCATTTGCAATTCTAAGAGATGTTGCTTTACACATGTCAATTAATCGGTTTCCGTGTGAATTACTCACATTGTCCATAGATATTCTTGGCAACAATGTATCGACGCAGTAGTCCACGTCATCTAGTTCTGGAACTAGTCTATCATATAAAATGGAGTCTTGTTTATATGATGTCCTCGCGTTACAATCACCAGCGACCAGTACTCTACCTTTAGCTTCATAGTAATATATATCATTTTGTAAGCAATCAAACAGGTCAACGTCAATTACATTGGTAATAGGCGAACTGTCATTCCAAATATAAACAGCTGCTAAGAACACATCCGAGTCAATATTGAAAAAAGCTTTATCAAACTTTAACCAAATCAATGTGTCATGTGTATTTTTTGCAATTGAAATTCCTTCTTTAATCTCATTGCGTACATAAATAACCGTTCCACCCGAATTCCTTTTCGCATTTCGATGTCGGAATTTTCTATAGAAATTATAACAGTAATAACCATCCAAATCTATTTTACTATTTTTATCAGTCCAAGACTCAATTAAAATAATAATATCATTATCCGATAAAAGCTTAACAAAATCACAGTCTGATCTTTTACGCGTACTCAAGCCATTGCAATTCCAAACAAAACACTTAAGTCCATCCAATCCGTCCTATGCGTTCTTCACAGGTCTGCCGTTAACGTACAAGGTATCATACGAGATCCACGCCCTATTCCCTGCCTGCTTCTCCTCTTTCATCCTCTTCACGAGCACACGTCTCTTCGCCGCGATCTCTGGGGGGGGGGGTACTGCTCCGTAATGTATACGTTTGTATCTTTAAGTTTATAGCTTAACTTCCGGACCATTTCCTTATCCTTGAACACATTAAATTTGCATACTATACGACGCGGTCGTAACTCACGGGATCCAGTGTAGCTGGCATTTGTGCCTTGTTCCTGACCATTTATAGCAGTATTATTTACTCCCATACGGTGCACCCTTTCTACATTCAGACTAGCTGCTAACTCATGTGCTACCCCTAGTTTGTCCTCTAGAAACTTGCGGAATATTTGTTCGGTTTTCTCTGGGTTCTCATGGGATTCTTCTGAAACATTTCCGATGATAAGGTTGTTTCTCATGCTTTGTGACTTCACGCAGTTCAACTCATCGTTCATACTCTCGCCTCTTTTCTCCAGCTCCGATATTCGCGTTCTCGCGCCATCTAAGTCAATCTCTGCTGCTTCGACTCGGTTATATACTCGCTCTACTTTGTCGTTGGTAGCCTGTATTGATGCATCTAAATGAACCCACAGTTTCTTTAATTCTATGTCAAAATTATCAACTTTCTTTTCCAGCGATTCTAGTGTGTTTAAATATTTGTCCATATCAACTAATTTTAAGTTCATTTTTGAAAGGAGAGCGACAATGTCCGCATTTGTTGGTTCTCTAGAAACGGTGACACCTTTATCCGCCATAGTTTTTTCTCAGGTTGACTTAAAATTCGACACTTGCTGATTTAAATATAATACCGTAAGACTATTTTCAATAGGTGCATTAGATTGTGAGAAGTTATCATCATCTTGGTAAAGCACATAGTTCGTTTCATTCAACACTTCCGCCCGCCGGCGATTCTACACCTCTAAACACTTTGCTCAGATTAAGATTAAGTTCATCGTCACTTGTACTACTTTTTATCCTTTTGTTTCTGTTGTTTTTCTTGCTATTGTTCTTATTATTAGGCATATTTGAGTAATTTTACTTCCATCATATAACATTTAGAATGCACTTCATCTTGATATAAAATGTAGATCCATTACTGTCCGAAATCACATCGAAATAAATAAAATTGTTCCCGAAATTTGAAAACACATCCTACACTTTTCACCACTTTTCACCATTCCTAAATGTAATCGTAATTGTTTTGAATTGTGCCACAACATACTTAATATCTAAATACAGTATCATAACGTATGCAGACAGGAAATATAGTGTGCGAAAAACAAAACTCCTGTGAAGAATATATAGTATTACCACCAATGCAACATAAACCACAATATATATACAGTCAAACCTCTCTAGAGCAAACACCATCCGGATACATCGAGATTGGTTGTTGTAGAGAGGTTGTTGTTCTAGGGAGGTTCAACTTTTTGAAGTCTGGAAATGCGCGAATAGTCAGTTTATAGTCGTTGGCTCATACTGATTTGAATATAGAGTATACATAATGGAGTCCTATGTACAATTGTACGTTCTGTAAATATTCAAAAGAATTCTAAAACTGACTCAAAGCATTGAAAATTTATCTTCGTTTTAATACATATAACTATACATATATCAGTCTGAAACTAAACACAGATTTTATGTTTGCTTAAAAAAGTCACTGATTTTACTCTGAGGTCCAGCTGAGGACACAATGTGTTAAAATCCCCCAGATTATGCAAATCTAGACAATTGGTACATTTAACGATTTATGTTTTCAATACATCAAAGTCAAAACATCTGATAAATTACGCATTTCAATTATATATATATAAATCTTTTTTATCCTCTCATCAATGCATATCATATAATACATTCACAAATCACAATATGATACAAAATAAATTAATATGCATTGCCATTCAATATATGAATTATAAGAGATTAAAACTCAATATATAGACATCATCATTGCCATATACTTGTATATGAGTATCAACTTTCTATGAACTCTATTTATCGAAAGGATTGTTTTCTAATATAATCGTATGAATGAAAATCATAATGACAATATTATATTTCAACTGAATTAATAATAATTTATATAATAGATTCAGTGTTGTCATGGCAATGTTGACGACAATATACAACTATAATTAAACGTGACATGATATCCGCTGTTGGAAGCTGACGTCGAATGTCGAGACGGAGAGTACGCTTAGAGACTTTGTTCAAAAGCTCTCTTTTGAAAGAGTACACAGGATTGGCGCCAAGCGTAGAGATAATGGACATCGGAGTATACACTCATCAAAACACCTAACTACACCGATACCATTTTGCGAATATTTGATACGTCCTGAAAATATGGCGACATGTGCTTAACTATTACCTGTTTTTTGGGATTGATACCTGATTTAGTTTACGAGTAATGCTGTTTTAGGTAAGTCTACCCTCAAAACCAAAGTCACATTTTTCGCTTTTCTATAATTACGCTTGTCAATATTTTGAATGACACGCGTGCATTTCAACAAGGTATGTGAAGCGAGTTGCACGTGCAAAATGCATACCAGGAATATTTGCAAGCCACATGGTAGCGTCCGAAACGCATATTGTGACAGAAAAAAAGGAACGATTCCAAAAATGGCGAGACTGTGTCTCCAAGAAAGAGGCATAGCCGTAGTCCTTGTTCAGGGTGGACTCTTACATTTGCAAGTAAATTAAACTGTTACATGTAATAAAATTGTACTCAAACCAGTGAGTAAGGTACTAACATTTGAATATGATACATTAGTTACATCGCTGCTCGTTTGCATGTAGGATACGGTGGATACGCACATTCCACAACACCTGACCTACAGCCACACCATGTCCATGAGAAGCAGGTGCTTGGCAGTTATCAGAGCTAACGGAGGACATACGCGCTATTAATTGTTTTCGGATTATTTGTGCTTTTGTGCTTTTGTGCGACTTTCATTTTCCGGGTTGTGCTATTCAGATTGTTGTAGCTCATGAATTATTCTACCGATTCAAATGAAATTACAGGATTTGTTTGTACCTGTGTTGTTTTCTGTCTCTGCAAAATTTCGTACCCATATAATATTATACCACATTTATCAAATTATCCGCACATTGATATCGGTGTAGTTAGGAGTTATGATGAGTGTAGTTGTCAAGTTTCCTGAGTTCAAGGACAGAAAACATGTGCCCAAACAATCCAGTGTACTGGGTGTTACGTCAATGAACGGTTTCCGAAGGAGGTGGTAGATAAACGGCGATGTTTGGTTCCCAAGATGCATGGTACCAGGCGATAGGTAGCCTGGGTTCCAGTTTGTCGATTTTTCACTTTTTAACTTATAGCCAAATGATGTTGATATGTTCAGAAACTCAATACGGCCCAATTAATAGTATCGGTGTTAAAATATATTTATTTGACTGACCAGGCAAAATATATCGACGCCTGTTCCCAGTCGGCTAGGCGATAGGGTAAGAACGCTTGGATTGCTTACGACACGCTGTATGTTGATGGCAAGGTGATCAGAGATTAGGGGTACGATGGGGGTGATATACGGATATTGTCATGGAATGTTGAGGGGCTCTCTGGACCAAAGAAGGATGATCCTGAATTTGTGGATTATTCATACAAATATGATATTATTTTGATGTATGAAACGTGGACGAATGCTTCAAGTAATATTGATTTGACAGGTTATCACTAATTTTCACAGGAATTTGAAGTACATGAATGCGAGACGATGTAGTTGTTGTGTTGCTGTATTGTATCGTGACTCATTAGACGATGGTATAGAGGTCCTTAAAAACAACAATGACATTTGGTTGAAGTTGGACCTCACATTTTTTCACATTGACAATGATATTTACTTATGTGGTATTTACATATGTCCAGAAAATTCTCCTGCGTATACCGTGATTTCAATAGTCGTGTTTGTTTAAATACTGATTTTATCATGCATGACCAAATAAATGATTTTATAGATGATGACAATTACATTACTGATGTGCCTCTCAGTCGGGCCTAATGATCGGCTAATGATTTTACAGGTTATCACTAATTTTCACAGGAATTTGCAGTACATGAATGCGAGACGATGTAGTTGTTGTGTTGCTGTATTGTATCGTGACTCATTAGACGATGGTATAGAGGTCCTTAAAAACAACAATGACATTTGGTTGAAGTTGGACCTCACATTTTTTCACATTGACAATGATATTTACTTATGTGGTATTTACATATGTCCAGAAAATTCTCCTGCGTATACCGTGATTTCAATAGTCGTGTTTGTTTAAATACTGATTTTATCATGCATGACCAAATAAATGATTTTATAGATGATGACAATTACATTACTGATGTGCCTCTCAGTCAGGCCTAATGATCGGCTAATGATTTTACAACGATTATACGAAACGTTGAGGACCCATTGTTTGAGAATTGCAAATTCCACTCTAACAAATACTCAAGCCTTCATCTTGCGTTAAACATGCTGAATAGTTTGACATTGAATGTGAGTAGTCTAAATAGGGATACCTTTTTTGTGATTTTTACGCTTATTTATCGTCGCTACCGGTTATCCATATCAGCGACGCATCCTGAAGAGATTAGTCATTTTAGATTTTTGGAGGGTAGTACAATGATACAGACAGAGACCCATTCCAGAGCCTCTTCTGGTTCTTTTACGTGCACGATATAAAGCACCGACACGAGACCTAGGTTTAAAGTCCCATCCGAAAGACTGTTAATTTTATTAGGGTCAGACGGGGGATCGAACCTGCGATCCTTGGATTACCAGTACAGCATGTTACTGGGCTACAGATCCGTCTGTGAGCAGTCTAAACAGCGATATATCGAGACAGTATGTGTTTTAATCGCTATAAATCTGAGTTAACTAGGCAGCATTTTGTGCCTGCAAAATTAAGCATAAGATGTTATTACGTAAGAAAAAGAGAATGGCTGAACTTAAAGATTTCACGATCTAGAAAATTTAAAGCATATAAACCAAGGGAAATTTGAAAATGTTTTAGAAAAAATAAAAACAATAATGCAGTGTCAATTTCTTTGAATGAATTGAATATTACACTATGACCTATTCCGCAGTAATCGTTTGTATGTCGAAGCAATTTGAAATTGATAGCTACACCATTGTAACAGTGACTTATAAAACCATTGGCATAGTTGAAAATATGTCAAATTATCAAAATCACAACTCTATTTCGTTTCATTGTTTGTAATGAAATGTGTACAAACTATCATTTTAATTTATCTTACAATTATATCCAATATATTTTATATATTCCGAGAAAATAGGCTAATATACCTTTTCCGTCTGTGTAGCCAACGAAAGCCGGAAAAGCTTCATCACGGTAAATCACATCTATGAAATATGAAACACTGCCCCTTCTGCAGTTTGATTCTAAAAAGCCGCTTTGGTTTAAACATATTTATTCGTTCATTATGTACAGTACATATATATTGTATAGCTATACAAACGAAAATGGATTTAATCGGAAAGCCGCTTTAGCACGTGCCTTAGAAGATGTAACAGAACAGAACAGAAATGTTATTTCGAAAGACATTATACATCGTCTTAACAGAACTGGCAATAACATAATACAATTCATGATCACGTGACAATTGAAATTAAAGTGAGAGTAATATATAAGTTTTGACGATTACACATTTATATTATTTCTAATAGCTAAAGATAATTATATAAATGTTGCTAAATTATGTATCAAAACAATCAAATGTAACAGTATAAATGGTATGCATGTGTTTGATTTAACCGAATATTTGGGCCATTGTCCTATTACTTTTACTTTGAAATGCAACATAGATTTACCACAAGATAGTCGCATTGAATATGACAAAATATACTGGGAAACAGCTAGAAAATATATTTTATTGGAACAGGTGAACAGTCAGTCTGTATTATTTAATGGCATTGATGCTAACATGTTGTCTGGTGAATATGATATTGACGAATGTATGAGCAAATTTTCAAACTTAGTACATTACATTTCTTCTAGATGAGTTGCTATAATAGCAAGACATGCTAATATTATTATTTTTAGACAAAATTACCCATTTTGATAAATAAACTGAATTGTGCAAATGTAATTTTCTTATTAATTTATTGCATAAAACATCATGCACCAGTCCATGTCAGTTACTTGGTGTTGAATGGGTTAATTATGCTTGGCATTCTGCGAAAACGGAACATCAACAAAAGAATAATGTTTATCTCCAATAACTGTTAATTAAGGTAGCAAGTTGAATGGAGCTATACCATCTAGGATACACATGTATACAGAGTTACCACGGCCTGTGAAAACACTGTGAAAATAGTCAAAAACACTGATGAGATATTTTCTTGACCGCCATTTTGTTTGGCAAGTTTTAGAAATGGCAATTTTAGGATTATACTAGTAATTCTTTAATTGCAATAATTTAATTAATTTTGTGTCTTAATATAAAATTTGGTGATGACTGGATTATAAATTACAATAACTTACACCTATTTTTGAAAGCCTATTTGCACAGTTGAAATACAGGTAAATTATTATTTATTTGTGAAAATAGTCAAAAACACTGATCAGACATTATCTTGGCAGCCATTTTGAGTGGCAAGTTTTATTAACGGAAATTTCATGGATTTACTAGTAATGCTTTAATTGCAATAACTTTATTAATTTTGGTTTTTTAATATAAAATTTGCTATGATTTTAAAGATATTAAAATGCAATTTTTAAATATTAATTTATTTTTTGACAATTACGTATGGACTATAAATTATAAGAAATTAACGTGCACCTATTATTTAAAGTCTATTTTCACAGTTGAACTATTAATATACCTGTAAATTATTATTTATTCGTTATTGATACGAAATTTGTGAAATGATGCAAAAATATGTTGGGATGAAAAATAAATATTTTATGAAGAAAACAAAATTACGCTACTATACATTATATATAATATCTTATCAACTTTGTCATTCAAAATAGCAGCCACAGTAGGAATGATGACGTCACACGGGAACTATGTATTGCACACAGAAATATGCACAGTTAGAAATGCTTATGTTTTCTATATGTTTGTGAAGCGTGCATAATATGTTTACACTGTTAGCAAACTAATATGGATATGTGTGCTATCATGGGATTGAAAATCTGAATGGAATTTAATTAATAATTATATGTATATGGCATGTAATATTAATCTACAATGCGCTCTATATATCTATTAATATCGCAGTTTTCAAATTAAATAAAGATGTGTTCTATGTTTTTAAATATAAATGTATAATACTTCAAAATTAGCAAGGGTTTACTGATCGGTCGCCTTCTACACTGTTGCAACATTTACACAAGTTTTAATCTTTATTAAAGTCTCATATATGTATATACATGTAATGCAAACACAAATGTAAATAATCAGATTAAAAGTACATAGCCATTCTGAATAGAATTATAAGAGACATATTGCAACAATACATATCACATTATAAAATCCCACACTACTATTAGTTAATGCTTATTTACATTATAAAGCCAAGAAACAGTTGCTAATTTATATTTAAATACGAAATAAAACAAAATGGTAAAAAACACTGAATCGGAAAACAAGCACTAGTGCGCTATTAAGAAATATTTTACAAAATCAGTTATCACCCAGGATCAGATCGAGAATGACCTAATTAGCAGCTGCTTCTTGTAGTCTGTAAAAATCATAGATATATAGTAATTAACACAAAAAGGGCATTATTTACAAAGGTAAAAGTAATGACGCTGTAGTATATTAAAACAGGTTTTGGCACAAAGTCTTATCACTGATTGATTACTGAATAGAAATATAAATTGATCACGTTTTGTCATATTACAGAACTTATGGTCAGCTAATATTGCCTTCTGCAATAGTAAAGTTCTTTGATCATTATATATGGCACATTCCAATAAAACGTGATGTTCATCTTCTATCACATTACAAAAAGGACATTTACGATCGTCTAATCTTAAATTCTAATACCTTCCGGTTTCTATGCGGATTGGTGCAACACCGCATCTAAATTTACTAAATAAACAAGTGTGGGCTCAATTACATTTTGATATTAATTAACAGCTTTCTATATATATCTATATGCTACAACTTCGATGTTGTATCTTTGTTTTTGTGTTTTGTTGCATATTTCACTGTGGTTGCTTTAATTGTAAGACACATATCAGATACATATTACATGTAAATACACATAGAAATATACATGGCCATGCTTGTGGTAGCTCATATTGATTTGTATATAACTTATGCATTATGTTTGCAATGTTCGCTAACTGTATATAATATGCATGTACGTCCTCGCTGGCTTTGAAACCTAACTGGAATTTAATAAAATGTGTATGTATGTTCCATTAATGTCAAATCACTCTCGGGGACCTAGACATGTTTTCCTGGGCAGGCTTACCGACCTAAGCGATTAACCAGTACTAAGCAATGTGTGTGAGGTGCCTTGCTCAATGACACTACATACGTGGCCTGTCCGACTATCGAACCCGGGACCGTTCGATTCCAAATCCGACGCTCTACCACTGGACCACGGACGCCACTGTGTATATGTCTATCACAACGTAACATTTTATGTAAGACTATTATCTGGTAACGAATGGAATTTATGTGATAGGAATTACTGCTATGTATTGGTATTATATATATTAAAATTGTCCATTTGTTTTCAGGGAGCTAGTTCTAAGCTTTCACTGGTGTACGCATAGAAATATTGACTTGCGCTGGAATACAGAAATGGCCAGGTAAATCTATTTACGTAGTTGAAATTCTGCAACAATAATTGGTTCCCATGTGATTCGCGGATGTTCTAGCAAGGATGTGGTATATACGATTATGCTGGACAGGGTTTCATGTTATTGCCAACATGTTTACAATATTTACATTTAATTACTAAAGTATGCACTTTATAATTTATATTCATTCACTCAATACTCTATCCGACTGTGTGTTATGCAGAGTGAGTATTCAATCGTCCTTATATTACATATTTATATGCAATTATAGTTTTTCTTGTTAAATGTCACTCCTGGTATGATGCAGGGTGAATATCTGTCTCCCGTATTATCTGTGTTATTTGTAAAATCAATCATATTAAAGATTGTATTAATACGAACACATTAACAGAAACGGACCTGACGTCAAGATACATGTGCCTGATTCTATTTGCTGGTGGTATTGTTTCATTGTCAACTGATCCATATTGGCGCCAAACTCAAATAGATGTATAAGATATATATGATTCACGATTTCGTTCAGTCATTCACTCTCCCTTCAAACTTTATCTCACCAATAATAATACATTTATGACCACATTCGTAAACTATTTATAATGCATAATCTTGTATGTACTCCGGACTATATACAACATATACATTTTAAACAATACGTCACATTACCTTCACGCTACCGTATATTGCCTTACATATACAGTAGTGTAATCTATCCAACGGTGTTATTCCTTTACTTTTGAAATTTTGATTATTGATATTATTCACTGGAGTGCATAGGGTTGATAAAAGCCAACTATAATGTGGACGTCGTGATGGCGCACTGGTAGAGCGTCCCCTTCAGGCGCGAAAGGCCATAAGTTCACGCACAGCTGTAGCTTATCTATTGCATCATATCATTATAATTATGTGCTAATTGTCGAAATGTATCTATTGCATCAAATCATTATAATTATGTACTAATTGTCGAAATGTATCTATTGTATTAAATCATTATAATTATGTACTAATTGTCGAAATCTATCTATTGTATTAAATCATTATAATTATGTACTAATTGTCGAACTCTATCTATTGTATTAAATCATTATAAGTATGTACTAATTGTCGAAATGTATCTATTGTATTAAATCATTATAAGTATGTACTAATTGTCGAAATGTATCTATTGTATCATATCATGATAAGTATGTACTAATTGTCGAAATGTATCTATTGTATCATATCATTATAAGTATGTACTAACTGTCGAAATGTATCTATTGTATAATATCATTATAAGTATGTACTAATTGTCGAAATGTATCTATTGCATCATATCATTATAAGTATGTACTAATTGTCGAAATGTATCTATTGCATCATATCATTATAAGTATGTACTAATTATCGAAATATATCTATTACATTAAATCATTATAATTATGTACTAATTGTCGAAATATATCTATTGCATCAAATCATTATAAGTATGTACTAATTGTCGAAATCTATCTATTGCATCAACTCATTATAATTATGTACTAATTGTCGAAATCTATCTATTGCATCAAATCATTATAATTATGTACTAATTGTCGAAATGTATCTATTGCATCATATCATTATAAGTATGTACTAATTATCGAAATATATCTATTGCATAATCTAACAATATTTACGATAACATGTTTCCATTGCATATTGTTTTCATCAAGCGAAAACAATTATTCATCTGATTAAGTTTTATTATAAATCTTTTTTCAGGAACTTGCGCGATTACATGTGCAAGCTGATTTTATCCGGAAGTGCATGCAGATAGATGCCAAGAACAGAATTGAACGTGCAATGCAACGTATTAAATACTCGTAATTAACTTTTGAGACATTGTGATAATGGATAGACACATGCCAATAGTAGAAAGTGAACATTCTAACATTGAACATAGCGCAAATATATCTAACAATACATTAACTACTGAGATTTATGAAATAGAAGGAGGGTTCATTGAAGCCCACAGCGTAGAAGTGAAACTTGCGTTTATATGTGTAGCATGTATGTCAATAATATCGAGCGTATCGGCAATCACGTTCATGCATCGGAGCAAGAAAATACCATATGCTGCAAAGTTTTTATCAACGGGTTTGCTTACGTTTGATGTACTGTTCATAGTAACATCTACAATAAGGAAATTTGTTACTAACACACAAGCTAACGTTACTATTCAATCTATTGTAACGTTATTGCTTAACTTAGCGGTTTTGACAGTCGTTCTGATGGCCATTGAACGCTATTTTCTGATATTGAATCCCATGGTGTATGTTAACAAAGTCACCAAACGGACAATTCGAATAAGTGTTGTGTCTATCTGGGTAATTGACTCTAGCGTATGTCTTTCCGTTCGATATGGAGCATGTTACTATCAATTCCAAACGGACGATGTCTTTATTACACCAGCGTATTGCAACAGAATGGTGTCTCTGTTTTATGGCAGTTTACTCATTGTCGAACTTGTCATTGCTTGCGTGTGTTATTGGAAGATATTCAGAGTTATCCAATCAAAAGTGACCGATGGTCGCTCCATGTCTATAGTAGATACGGTGAAAATGATTCGAAGTTACAGATCCACCTCAATCGTGTGTGTGTACATCATTGTAATCTCGTGTACAGTCGTTGCCTATTTAGTCATGGTCATTCTGATACAGGTTGGCCTTCTACGTTTGACTAAGTTACGAATCTCAATGGAAATTGTGTCCTTTTGTAACTGTATACTGGACCCATTTTTGTACGTTTTGTGGTTTAAGGAATGCAGACTAGAACTATTGAAAGTTATTGCCGTTGTATTTAGACGGTATAGAACGAGAGTTGAAGAAATGCGAATGGATGTTTACAATATTGTTATAGCCGACTGCAAGCCAAAGATAAAGACAAGCGGAGAACCCCCAATATAGAATGATGTTGCAACACATTGAATCTGATCCAGCTCTTTTACCCTGCTCTGATGAGAACCACGGTGGGCCACCATTCCAAGATGCTTACCTATCGTTACTTTCTAGCTCCGTCGGTTATTCGTGATGTGTTGATGTGTTGATTTGTTGAATGCTGTATTGTAGGGTGTGTGTCTTCAAATGTCTTGTATTGCTGCAATAAACGGTACAAACTGGAGGATGCATCTTCTTTCTGTTCTGGATGAGAATTAATTCCTGATGATATCTTCCTTAAAGGCGTATATCACAATTGTTCGTGCGCAGCTTTCTACGCATCGCGATTATTACCGTTGGTACATTTCACGGCTCACCTCTACAGAAAAAAATAATATCACTTTTTGTGTTAGTTTTATATTTCAATAAATTAGTACGCGTCCTAATATTCATAATGGTCTTTTATAAACGCAATCGAACAGGAAAGTTTTTATCTGGAGCCAAGTCATCTGTAAGAAAGAAACAAATTGCATATGAACACGTACTGCCTGATAATAAAACTGACATCAATTCGGACGGGACACATCCCATTGTAATTTCGGACACTTTAAACGGCGATGATAAATGCTGCATTTTGTGTTGTAAGTTTAATACAATAGAATGCAATTGAGATAAAATGATGAATACGAAATACCACAAATATTAGTCTCTAATTGTGGAAATATCCTATTTTGACACTGAAATGGTAACGATTATTCTCATTTAGCTCAAAAACAAGCACGGTGTGGTATGTTTTTTATGCTTTCATATTTATCAGTATATTATAGATATACTACACAGAAAATTTAAAAACATTCTGACGATTGAAAAAAAAATTATGACACATTTTCTTACTTTTCGCAAAGCCAAACTGCAAAAATATCCGAGAAGTAAACAATAAAAAATGGTCAAAATGAAAACTATTTCACATATAATTATAAAGTTTTATTGATATACATGAACATCTGCTAGTTTGCATCAAATATATGCAATATTAAATGGAACTAAACTCATTTTCTAGTGTTTTTATGTATGTTTCAAGGAATTTGTATGCTCATTTTTGACGTCAAAATTTGGACCAATAATGTGTACACGGTACTACTCTTCAATTGCTCATAACTCAAAAACGAGCACGGGGACCCACTAGTTTTAAAATATTTTCATACATGGAAATGTCTAATCTAAATATATGCAAAGTTTAATAATTTTTTGACGATTATCAATTATTGTGCTATACGCCTTTAAAAGACTCATCTAATGGCCATACTCATCAATGCCAGTCATCCCGCAGCAGTATGAAATCGGATCCGGTAGCAGTTGCGCGTCTATGTCGCTCCAGGTTCAGGGTCTTTTATTAAACAAATCGGCAAATGCAATTGCCTTTGGTCAGTTATCAAATAAACGGTGACTATGGTCAAGACATAATGTACAGTGAGCATATACATATATAATATATATATACGCTTAACACATATTACTCTAGAATACATAAAGACTGTATATGAATAACACATTTGAATGCATACCTAGGAAGCATTTAAGCCCAAAAGGGATTCTTTTCTAATTTTAAAAGCACCAGTCACAAATATTGCAATATTTAGTAAGATTTCTATTTCTAGACGACAGTAATGTCACAAATGTATACATATTCGGCCATGGACAGTTTCTGGTGTATTTATTTCTAACAATAATAACACATTTAGGACAATATACTAACTAGTGGTATTCTGATTCAATCACATTACATGTACATACTGTACAAGTTCATTAAACGACATCTAAGCGTATGCATATAGTGTAACATGCATGAGGTAGAATCGGAATATCATTTTTTATTAGTTTGTCCTTGCTATAATGATATGAGAAATGTATTTATGTTTTCAAAGAGTGGAGGATGGCATAATCGCTGTCACTGCTTGCTCAGTTTTGTATTTCTCCGCAGTTGTATGTACTTTGGTATTTTGGCACTTTCTGACAACCTTTAACAGTTAATTATAGAGTAATATATTCTAATGAATTTGCTTTACCTGTAGTTTTTTAATATGACAGCTCAAACCGAAACGAACTTGAAAATTGTACAGTAACTGTAAATTAAATTGTTTCTTATTACACACTAACATTAGTGGTTGTGCGGTTGGGTATTGTAGTGAAATGAGGCTTCCGACACGGGCAGGTAAAATGAATACAATTTTATAACAAAAATTATATTAGCCAAAAGCATTGGAAATCAGAAGAAGAAAAACGAGTTGTGTTTATTAATGCAAGATAGGTTTATGTTTCATCTCGCGATGCCATAAAACCATATCTTGCACTAATAAACACAAGTGTCCTCTATAATATTTTATTATGCTGCCAACGACGATGCCAACAATAACCTTTGTTACGCTATATGGTCAATAGCCCTATTATGTGTTGTACCTATTCATATTCTGGTCGAAAAGTGCCGGACAATTACTAAATGATTACTAACGATAGATCCTTTGAAAACCTTGTTTGATACCATACCATATTAGCCTAAGTGTAAATTAAGTTCAATTGATGTCAAACGTAACGTAAATGAACAATTTACAAGCTATATATATTGGGTACTTCGATAACCATTGTACGAGCGACTTTCCAAAATTACGTCCACTTTTGTAACATAATGGGGTTATATGTTGATTATGTTAATTAACTACCTCCATAATTATATAGCATGATACATATTCACGAGTATTGGTCTATTTCTAATAATGTTCTATACAGTCTTATAACAAGATAATTATACATGGAACTGTACTGACTCTTTATGTTGGCATAGAAACAAGTATATTTGGCGTGGGGACTCCATACATTGGCCAGCATCTTAAAGGTTTTCCCCACACATGTGAGCTATTACATCAGAAATGTATTCTAATGTTTAAGTTTAAACATTACAATTCTAAAATGTTAACTTGTTATGTTATGTACAAGCATGTGTTTGCACCAAAACAATGTATCCGAATTGATATATTGAGTGACAGTTATACAACACATGTTTACTGGAACATATGTAGCTTGACATTTTATGGAATACATGTCCAAGCTTGCTTCTCTATAAGGAGGAGATACATTTAGATTAGAAGGGAGACGAACTGGGATTTTGAAAGCGCCGTAATTATGTTGTCAAGTGGACTTGGAACTTTTACTAAACATGGATTCATAAGCATAGTGTAATGACATTTTCACCAATCATAGACGGCCTTTTGCTCTATAAATTTTATTCGTAAGCATAATTTACTGAAGTGTTCACCAATCATAAACAGGTAAGTGATCGAGTTGTTAACACGTTTAAGCTTGATTTATGTTACAACGATTGCCAAACAAGCTTTAACAACTTATATTAATCACTCTCGGCAACACGTTGGTCTGCGAATCCACGGATCACAGGTTCGATCCCACGTATTATCGTCATACTTTTAACAGTCTTAGCAGATTGACGGATGTTACTATAAACCTAGGTTTCTTGTATCGGCGCTAAACACTGGGCATGTAAAAAGAACCAGAGATGCTTCTGGAATTAATTGTATCTACTGTATCTTGCACTATCCTCAAGATAGATTTATAAACATAATTATAGATTAATTATATATTAATTATATATTTATTATATATTAATTATATATTAATTATATATTTATTCGTATGAGCTGTATCAGCAACTACCAGATTGTACTGTACTGTACATTGTGAATGAATAAATATGTTTAAATCAAATATCAGATTAACTTTTGCCTGAACCTAGAAAAACTATATTGCAAGCAAAGAAATAACCGATTATATTCATTAGAGTGCATAGTTTCTTTAGACTTACCCCTTATATAGGAGTGTTAAAGACGAGATATACCATAATAGAGAGTCGAAGAATGTAATAGAGACTTGGAGACTGGCTTTACCGGACTTGGAGAATGAAGTTACAACGGCTTGAAATGTCTTTACTGGGATTGGATTATGGCTTTGAAGGGATTGGAGAATAGCTTTGCATGGTATGGAGTATGGTTTTGCATGGCTTGGAGTATGGCTTTGCAGGGTATGGAGTATGGTTTTGCATGGCTTGGAGTATGACTTTGCAGGGTATGGAGTATGGCTTTGCAGGGCTTGGAGTATGGCTTTACAGGGTTAGGAGTATGGCTTTGCAGGGCTTGGAGTATGGCCTTGCAGGGCTTGGAGTATGGCTTTACAGGGTTAGGAGTATGGCTTTGCAGGGCTTGGAGTATGGCCTTGCAGGGCTTGGAGTATTGCTTTCCAGGGTTTGGAGTATGGCTTTACAGGGCTAGGAGAATGGCTTTCCAGGGTTTGGAGTATGGCTTTACAGGACTAGGAGAATGGCTTTCCAGGGTTTGGAGTATGGCTTTACAGGGCTAGGAGAATGGCTTTCCAGGGTTTGGAGTATGGCTTTACAGGACTAGGAGAATGGCTTTCCAGGGTTTGGAGTATGGCTTTACAGGGCTAGGATTATGGCCGTACAGGATTTGGAGAATGGCTTTGCAGGGTTTGGAGAATAGCTTTGCATGTCTTGGAGTTGCTTTGCAGGAATTGAAGAATGGCTTTGCATGGTTTGGAAAATAGCTTTGCACGTCTTGGAGGATGGCTTTGCAGGGATTGGATAATGACTTTACAGAGTTTAAATCACTCTCGTTGGCGCGGATGAACGTGTAAATGTGATCATTCGTGTGGGAAGAAATCGGAGTACCCGGAGAAAGCCCACCTATCCGACATGGCGGCAACCGTACCATCTCACATACTTCCCGGATTGAGGATCGAAAGCAGATTGTATTGGTGAGAAGCGATCGAGCTAACCACTGCGCTAATCGGACAGCCATGTACAGTGTTGGGATATGGTAAAACTCACAAATGGTACAAATATCTCAAAAGTTAAATATTGCAGTCAAATCGGTCAAATACATAAATATCTAACAACGAAATATCAGATTACATCCTCGAGAGTACATTCTAGTTTATTATTTAGGCGGAGAAGTCGTGATAGCGCAGTTGATGCGCACTCGATTCGCTTCATGTGCGATGTGCGAAATGTCCGGATTTGGTGCCGTTACGATTGTGCCTTTAGGCAAGGCATTTAAATTCCACGTTGGCTCTTCTCTCTCCCTCGTGGCGATGGATTCCATCAGGAATGAGGTCTCGAGAGTGATTAATATAAGTTGTAAGAACTTGTTTCGCAATCGAGCTAAAATAAATTTGTACAAACTATTTAGGTGTAACTGTATTGTAGTGGTTAACATAATATTAAAACATAATAAAATAATCATTAGAAACAAGTACTATTTGGCTTCCAAGCTTATGACAGACTTGTATATCAGTCGTCTAAACTGTGACATATCTTCTATTATTGCAATGCCGTATATTTGCTCTCTCTCTTCTCTCTCTCTCTCTCTTCTCTCTCTCTTCTCTCTCTCTTCGAAGCTCTCTCTCTCCTCTCCCTCTTCTCTCTCTTCGAAGCTCTCTCTCTCTTCGAAGCTCTCTCTTCGAAGCTCTCTATCTCTCTTCTCTCTCTTCTCTCTCTCTTCGAAGCTCTCTCTCTCTCTCTCTTCGAAGCTCTCTCTCTTCGAAGTTATCTCTCTTCGAAGTTATCTCTCTTCGAAGCTATCTCTCTCTTCGAAGCTCTCTCTCTCTCTCTTCGAAGCTCTCTCTCTCTTCGAAGCTCTCTCTCTCTTCGAAGCTCTCTCTCTTCGAAGCTCTCTCTCTCTCTTCGAAGCTCTCTCTCTCTCTTCGAAGCTCTCTCTCTCTCTCTCTTCGAAGCTCTCTCTCTCTTCGAAGCTCTCTCTTCGAAGCGCTCTCTCTCTCTTCGAAGCTCTCTCTCTCTCTCTCTCTCTCTTCGAAGCTCTCTCTCTCTTCGAAGCTCTCTCTCTTCGAAGCTCTCTCTCTCTTCGAAGCTCTCTCTCTTCGAAGCTCTCTCTCTCTCTCTTCGAAGCTCTCTCTCTCTCTTCGAAACTCTCTCTCTCTATTCGAAGCTCTCTCTCTCTTCGAAGCTCTCTCACTATTCGAAGCTCTCTCTCTCTTCGAAGCTCTCTCTTCGAAGCTCTCTCTATCTCTCTTCGAAGCTCTCTCTCTTCGAAGCTCTCTCTCTTCGAAGCTTTCTCTCTCTTCGAAGCTCTCTCTCTCTCTCTTCGAAGCTCTCTCTCTCTCTCTTCGAAGCTCTCTCTCTCTCTCTCTCTCTCTCTCTTTGAAGCTCTATTTCGTTCTCAAGTTTTGTTTTATTATTAAAGTTTATTTTATTTCGCTACCTGGTTGCCCATTTGAACGAAGGGCAGTTTACCTAACAACAGGCTCCAGCAGTTAACCAGTACTTTGTGCGCCAACCTAGGTAAGAAACTGCCGACTTTTTGTATACAATGAGACACGATCTGAGCGGGGCTCGAACCTGTGACCATCAGTGGTGCTAGGTTGCAGTGGTATACAAGTCAGCTACCTTAACCGATCGACCACGGATGCGGATGCAAGTCTTTCATAATTGCACTGTCTACATATACCTGGCTCTCTAACATTATATAAGTCCGCCTCCGTGGTCGAGCGGTTAAGTTCGCTAAACTTGTATACCACTGTAAAGGTCGCTGACTTGTATACCACTGTAACCTATCATCATTGGTCATTGACTCTGGAATGGGTCTCTGTCTGTATCATTGCACTATCCTCCAACAATCTAAAATCTCTTCGGAAGGCGTTACTCATATGGGCAACCAGTAACGACCATAAATAAACGTAAAGCACACACACTTACAACTTTATATTTAATGCGACCTATTGACCCATTGGGTCAGGTGCTATTGCTAGTTGTATTGTACTTGTTCTATACTACGTATGTCACTATAATAGACAATTACTTACTTACTTACTTACTTATTCCCATGGGAATCACGTTCACGTAGAATTTGCAATAGTCATGCTAGCGTCATAGCTGCGTATTATTTATCTGTATCCTATAAAATTATTAATGTTGTCCCACATTAGGCCATGCTACACTCGTGTTGACCCATGTCCCTTAAAGCGACACTACATCGCAAAAGACGTATGTTATGTATAAATAGAATTTCTACGACAAATTCTTCCGAAATAATTCTTTCATTCAATAAACAACATTGAAACTCTCAAAAGTGAAAGTAGGATTTCACATAGCGGTCAGTCACGCTCCTGAGTTGTACGATTGTTTATTAATGGAGTCTATGCTACGCGGGATACGGTCGTTTAGAGATCATTTAAATCTAATCAGTCTAAAAATAAATATGCACATACACAAATGTGAGATATCATGGTAAATTGATACCATAAATGCTGCTATTCGTGATACACTTGTTGCAAAGCGCATGTCTGTTGACCATGTTTACATTATTTTGCTATGTCAACAAACGTCGTATACGACGCTTGTTTATTAGATGAGTACTCAGATTCTGTGACAATTATTTGGGACAAAATTCGTACCATATAGGAAATTACATTCTGTAGATATTTGATTTTTTGCTTATGTAGTGTCGCTTTAATATATGTCGCATACCGTATACACCAATGCTTACTGACCATGTGATGTACTCTGGTATAGGATATAGCGGGCGGATAACAATATATTGTGATTCTCTCCCTTACATTTCCAAATTGGAATAATAATTTCTTAAGTACATTTAAAAGGTCTGTACGAAAATGAACTAGTTGTTGCTATCTTTTTTGTTTGTTTTGGTGACATTCGTATTTGTAATTACTTCCCAATATGACCTGAACCCATGTACTATAACGCATAGAATAAAGACCTACCGGTGACAGTTGTCGTCCAACATTCATGTACATGAGGAAGTCTGTGTGTTTTACGTTTATTTATCGTCGCTACCGGTTGCCCATATGAGCGGCGCCTCCTGAAAAGATTAGTAATTTTAGATGTTTGCAGGATAGTGCAATGATACAGACAGAGACCCATTCCAGAGTATCCCTTGGTTCTTTTACGTGCACGGTGTAAAGCACCGATACGGGACCTCTGTATAAAGTCCCATTTGAAAGACTGTTAATTTTATTAGGGTCAGACGGGGGATCGAACCTGCGATCCATGGATTACCAGTTTAGCGTGTTACAACTGGACTACATGTCCGTCTGTATGAGGAAGTCTGCATAATGGTATCCCATATAACATTGCAATGCCTATCAATGTCTAGTACATACATGCACTATCATTTCAAATCAATGGCGGACAATAATAAATAAAGGGTCTCACGAGAAGGATAATTGATATACATACATTAAAATGGTACAGATTAAGGGATGGATAATCGGTGTACCTCAGTTATGGCTTACGACTGAATATGTTATATAGAACTGTAGGAATGTATATGGCTTACGACTGAATATATTAATGCAGAACTGTAGGAATGTATAGGTATATGGCTTACGACTGAAGATATTAATATAGAACTGTAGGAATGTAGAGGTATATGGCTTACGACTGAATATATTAATGCAGAACTGTAGGAATGTATAGGTATATGGCTTACGACTGAAGGTAATAATATAGAACTGTAGGAATGCATCGGTATATGGCTTACGACGGAAGGTAATAATATAGAACTTAGGAATATATAGGTATATGGCTTACGACTAAAGGTAATAATATAGAACTGTAGGAATGCATCGGTATATGGCTTACGACGGAAGGTAATAATATAGAACTTAGGAATATATAGGTATATGGCTTACGACTGAAGGTAGTAATATAGAACTGTAGGAATGCATCGGTATATGTCTTACGACTGAAGGTAGTACTATAGAACTTAGGAATATATAGGTATATGGCTTACGACTGAATATATTAATATAGAACTTAGGAATATATAGGTATATGGATTACGAATGAAGGTAATAATATAGAACTGTAGGAATGCATCGGTATATGGCTTACGACTAAAGGTAATAATATAGAACTGTAGGAATGCATCGGTATATGGCTTACGACTGAAGGTAGTACTATAGAACTTAGGAATATATAGGTATATGGCTTACCACTGAATATATTAATATATAACTTAGGAATACATAGGTATATGGATTACGACTGAAGATGTTCAATAGAATTTATATATAGAATAGATATATATATTGCTCGTAGAGAGAATAAGCTTTAACATTACAAAATACTTATTTAATAGTTATGCATATATACATGTGCATGTCTACTTGTTTATTCTGGGAACAGTGGTAAGTATATTGAAGGTTGCTTACTGCTTATTCTACGTACAACTATATACAACTTTGATCAACAACAATATTATACTGTATTTAATAACCTATTAGAGGTTAGGTAAGTATATTGAAGGTTGCTTACTGCTTATTCTACGTACAACTATATACAACTTGATCAACAACACTACTATACTGTATTTAATAACTTATTATAGAGGTGAGTGCATTTCTATGATGATTAATATCGAAGTTCTTATAGCAACAGCTTGTTTATAGTATAATGACAACTTTAGTACTATAGATATGTTGCTTGATTGCAATAATTCAATAAACGTTGCCAAAATTGGTCTTACAAAGTAGTATTTTAATAAATATGTTTCGCAAATGTAGCATGGACATACCAGTATCAAATGGTATTCATCTTCCAAATCTCTCCAGTTACAGCATGAGCAAAACCGTTCGTTTTGTGGTATTTTATTTTGGCCATACCTGTATGCATTCTTAATGAATGAGCTGAACTTTTTAGCCGATATAATAACCCTTCCCCTCATAGAAGCCCCTCTTGACACCGTTACCAATATGGCATACATTAACAATGTAGTAGCCAAACCAATGTTCATAATAAAGGCAAGACTCTCATGTAGTCCCAGTAAAATCTATGGAGGTGGGATAGATATGGTGACTACTTATTCACTGCATGAATTACTGTCGTGTGTATGGAGATATAATAGTATATTAACCTAAATCTCTATGAAGGAAAGGGTTAAGGACGACTTTATGTTGCGGTTATGTTAGATAGCATCGTAAATTGATATGCAATAATATCAAGATATGGTTCGTATTTAAAGCTAATCGTGTTACCTTGCATTGTTACTTAGCTACTAAAATGTTTTTTCATATCAGTATTTTATCATACATTGAGATTCACGTTCACGTTGATTTTGCAAATGTCATACTTGTGCAAGGGTCGTTCTTTCTGTATATGCCTTCACGTTATGAATCGCACATTTCCGTGTTTTTGTCGCGTGCGTGCGTGCGTGCGTGCGTGCGTGCGTTGACGTGTTGACCTATTAACCTATATCCTACATCAGTAGGTCATACTTGAAGGTAAATACATTTGTTTATATCGGTGATCCGTTAGAGCCATCGCGGTATGATAACGAATTCAGAAAGGGCATGGTACGATGATGCGATAGTACGATGCATGCCAATGGTATAGCTGTTTCAAGGTCATGTGTTCGAGTCTCGTCTTGGACGTTTTGGGGAGTTCGTATCTTATATGGTTCAGTTGGTTGTTCTGTCTCAAAATAAGTAACGAAATATGCTTATTTTACTTTCTTTTTATTTAAATTTATTTATCGTCCCTACGGGGTGTATCTAACAACACCATTCCTGGACAGGTTCCAGTGGTAAATCAGTATCCGGTGCACCAACCTCCGTAAGAAACTGCCAACCATTTCATATAAAGATACACGGTCTGAGGATTATTATATGTATGTTTTTACGTATATTTATCGTCGCTACCGGTTGCCCATATGAGCGACGCCTCCTGAAGAGATAAGTCATTTTAGATGTTTGGAGGATAGTGCAATGATACAGAATCTCCTCGGGTTCTCTTACGTGCACGGGCTTCTCCCCACCCTGTTCCTCCTCTGTGTGCACTCGTGCAATTTTTAATGCCTCGTTTCTTATCCTGTAAACTTGTTATGTTACCTAGCTCATATGTGCAGCTGATAAGCTAGGTGCACGTTCTTCTGCGGACCTCGTCATATATTGACCTTTATCCAAGGTCACTGTAATCTTATTTAAGTCGGCACAACATTGTAACCAAGTTGTCTTTGAACAAATCTTTAACGAATAAAATGTACTTCGGAACTGGTTTGTAATTTTTCGAATTGGTATTAAATATTTTAAATAATTAATATAATTATTAAAACAAAAGTGTGTATATTTTCATTCAATAATTTAGCATACATTTAATTGGACATATTATAAATAATAAGTGGACTAAATGTGTGCGATTAAAAAATATATACCATAGGATCAATAATTACCATAGAGGACAGACGGATAACACGCTGGACTGGTAATCAAGGGATCGCAGGTTCGATCCCCCGTCTGACCTAATAAAATTAATAGTCTTTCAGATGGGACGTTAAACCGAGGTATCGTGTCGGTGCTTTACACCGTGCACGTAAATGAACCAGAGGAGATTCTGGAATGGGTTTCTGTATGTATCATGCACTATCCTCCAAAATCTAAAATAACTAATCTCTTCAGGAGGCATCGCTCATATGGGCAACCGGTAGCGACGATAAATAAACGTAAACAAAAATACCATAGAGGATTGTGTGTGTGTGTTTTACGTGCATTAATCGTCGCTACCGGTTGCCCATATGAGCGACGCCTCCTGAAGAGATTAGTCATTTTTAGATTTGTGGGAAATAGTGCAATGATACAGACCTTTAGGTGTGGAACTACTGTCTGTTAAGTAAGTTAATAGCGGGAATGTTTTAACGTATGTACGGAAGTTGTTTGATTTTTTACGTTTATTTATCGTCGCTACCGGTTACCCCGAAGAGATTAGTCATTTTAGATTTACTGATACAGACAGAAACCCATTCCAGAGTCTCCGTTGGTTCTTTTACGTGCACGGTGTACAGCACCGACACGAGATCTCGGTTTACAGTCCCATCTGAAAGACTGTTAATTTTATTATGGTCAGACGGGGGATCGAACCTGCGATCCTTGGATTACCAGTCCAACGTGTTACCACTGGACTACAGATCCGTCTGTAATATGTGATTGATGATGATTGAGCTTATTTACCGTCGCCTCCGGCGAACCATGTGGGCGAGCGTATGTGGAATGAGGGACCTCGCTGCACTTTTATATTACCTCCATGAGTATTCAGGGGCAGTAACTCACAGATGTCTCTCATTATGTTATTGTTTAAGGATCACCGCTGGTTGTTCTTATGACAGTTGTGTTTTCGGGCTTCACGACTTCTGGTGGAAAACGTACGTATGATACTCAGATGTGTACACTTCTATATGCGTGTTCATGTTTTAATGCGTTTAGTTTAAACTTTATTTATTTTACAACGATTGCAAAGCAAGTTCTAACAACTTATATTAATCACTCTCGTTGGCGCGGATGAAAGCGTAAATGTGGTCATTCGTGTGGGAGTAAACCGTAGAAATCCCACCTGTCCGATATGGCGACCACCGTACCATCTCACATACTTCCCGGTCCGAGGATCGAACCCGGGTTGCATTGGTGAGAGGCGAGCGCGCAAACCACTGCGCTAATCGGACAGCCATTGCGTTTGTTTACGCAGCGGCCTCCGTGACTGAGTGATTAAGGGCATTGACTTCAAAACCACTTGCCCCTCGCTGACGTAGGTTCGACTCCCACTGTGAGGAAGATAACCCAATTGGCTTGCGGAAGGTTGGTGGTTCTACACTGGTTCCAGTCCGTGCCTGGAATACTGCTCTCGAGCGAGCGCCCGGAGTCGTCCTCCACCAGTGGGATCTGGAGAGTCGCCATACGACCTCTGCTGTCGGTACGAAATTGAAACTCAAAACAAAAACAAACAGGCATATTTTCTTAAAGCGTATTTAATAATCTCTTAAATAAATTTAGTTTAATCATATTTTATTGCTTATTTATATACAATACAATTACAAATATAAACATGGTAAATATATAAGCAAACTGATACAACTGCAATGGATGCTTATACTTGCACAGAGCACGAATAAAATCTAGAAGCAAATGGGTTGGGCAACAAGTTTTACCAACATTAGCTAGTGCCCTCCCCAACCCCCTTAAATAAATCTCCAATCTTACCTAAATAATGTCAATGAAATGGCGAATTATGATATATATCATTAGAATTATTATTGATTATTTTTATCTATTTAATCTATTTCGCTCGCGATCATATATTGTTTGGCAATATTAAACTGATACATTTGCATATTCCGTGAACTTACTTCGTTAATAATCGGATTTCCGAAGTAAAATATGAGCTTTAGATTATGGTACACTTACTTACTGACTTGATTCAAATATTAACGGTAAAAACCTAACGTATGTCCTGGTCGTAGTTCACGGAAACTTACGAAGGCTTTGACGGAGATTAATGAGTCTCAGTTTAATGTTGCCAAGATGAAGTAATATATACGGGCTAATGTCATTGTTTATCTTTAGTTTGTTGACCAACTATTTATACTCATATCGTATTCTTTGACCTCGACCGAGATTCAAAATTCTGTCATGACGTCATACCTTTGTACTTTATATATACTATTGGACTGCGTTCAACGGGTTATTACCTGTATCTAAAACACTGCCGTGACGTCATACCTTTTGTACTTGCAGTCCATTATTATTAATATTGGACAGCATTCAAAGGGCCAGAATATTATATCAAATACGCATAAATGTCCGGAATTAACAAATTTTATTATTACATGAGTGTGCGTTTTAAGTAAGATAGTCTCCTCAAATGGACCCAATATGTTAAATGTTGGCACTGTGTCCGGCACTACGCACCTCAGATAGTCCAATACTAGTGTACAATAGGAATACCATTAACCTCATACATTTACATTGCTATTGTATTTCCTTTAATGAACCTGTGTACGTGTGTTTTACGTTTATTTATCGTCACTACCTGTTGCCCATATGAGCGACGCCTCCTGAAGTGATTAGTCATTTTAGAATTTGGAGGACAGTGACCCATACAGACAGAGACCCATTACAGAGTCGCCTCTGGTTCTTTTACGTGCACGGTGTAAAGCACCGACACGAGACCTCGGTTTAACGTCCCACCTGAAAGACTGTTAATTTTATTAGGGTCAGACGGGGGATCGAACCTGCGATCCCTGGATTACCAGTCCAGCATGTTACCACTGGACTACAGATCCGTCTGTAAAAACCTATGTTTGTATCCATTTTTATATGAATTCCCTCACTAATGATATGCAGCTCGAAATTACGGGCATGCGCATTCGCAATGTTGAGCAGAGCTCCTCACAAGAAAACGCGTGTCTTACATATTACGCTGTTCCGAGGATGATCTATTTACTAGTTCCGGCACAAGGTAAGTCGCAAATCTGGACTAAATATAGCCTAAATTAAGAGTGCCATTTTGGGAATGAATCGACGTTTAATATTTTCCATCGGGGTGTGAACTACAGTGCTGTGACTAAAGTAGCCATCGACCACCACACTGTTAACCCATTCAACACCAAGTAACTGACATGGACTTGTGTATGCTATTTTTATACCAATACATAAATAAGAAAATTACATGTGGACCATTTCATTTATCAAAATGGGTAATTTTGTCTAAAAATATTAATATTACTGACAAAAAGTGCAGATCCTGATGAGACGGCTCGTCACGAGCCAGCTCATCTGGATCTACACTCTTTTTAAGCTTATTTAGAGGTCTGTGGTGTTGAAAGGGTTAAACACGCCCAATGTAGTTCATATACAGATGGAAACTATTAACACGTGATTCATTCATATCAAATTAAAATGCCAATTTCTATGTGAATTGCTAGTTTTGCTATATAATCAGCGTTAGTTTTGTTTGAACTAAATTGTAACAGTTGAGTTAAAATGCTCAAGTTTGACAGTTTTAATATAGATAGTTCTAATTTACTTCAGGTTTGTTTAGCCGGTTCGTCTTAGACGACGACCATTCAGGTAAGTAGTTTGTACAAGGTATCTAGTAGATTAGAACACAAAGAATATCTCGGTTACTAGTAAAGTTTATTAAAATGTGTTTCATCCCTATTTAAAGGGCCAGCAATTTCTGACTTATGAGACACCTCTTATGAACATCAGTACTTCTCGAATCCTATCTTTGTAGGCCAGGCGCCTGGCTGACTGGCAATCGGTAACCATTATTTAACTAGCTGGAGGCTAACCTACCGGCCATATCAGAAAGATCACCTGACGAGGTTCGAACCTTCCATCTCCCGCTCCGTTCCCACGCCTTAACCACTAGGCTAAATTCGAAGGAAGTCATGATAGCTCAGTGGTAGCGCGTTCGCTTCATGTGCGAAAGACCCGGAGTTCGAGCCCCGCTGGAGCCGTTACGAGTGTGCCCTTAGGCAAGACATTAACATTCCACATGCCTCTTCTCTCTCCCTCGTGGCGATGGATTCAATCAGGAATGAGGTCCCAAGAGTGATTAATATAAGTTATAAGAACTTGTTTCGCAATCGAGCTAAACTAAATTTGTATAAACTAAGCTAACCACTAGGCCATGGAGACGGTTTCAATATACATGGCATATACATTAGCACTTTCATGATATTGGCCGAGATGTTAATGTTACTAAATTACCCCACCCCCTCGTCGCTGTATGTCCGAATCCCACTGGTGGTGTCAACTTAGTCCATGTGAGGAAGCTATCCGGCTGGCTTACGGAAGGTCGGTGGTATTTCCCGGGTGTTCGTTCGGGCCTGCAATACTGCACGCTGGAGAGTCCACATATGATCTCAGCTAGTTGTGCTACTTTAACCCTTTCCCTCATAGAAGCACCTCTTGACGCCATTACCAATACGACATATATTGACAATGTAGTAGCCAAACCAATGTTCATAAACTCTTTCCCTCATAGAAGCACCTCTTGACGCCATTACCAGTACGACATATATTGACAATGTAGTAGCCAAACCAATGTTCATAAACCCTTTCCCTCATAGAAGCACCTCTTGACGCCATTACCAATACGACATATATTGACAATGTAGTAGCCAAACCAATGTTCATAAACCCTTTCCCTCATAGAAGCACCTCTTGACGCCATTACCAGTACGACATATATTGACAATGTAGTAGCCAAACCAATGTTCATAAACTCTTTCCCTCATAGGAGCACCTCTTGACGCCATTACCAATACGACATATATTGACAATGTAGTAGCCAAACCAATGTTCATAAACTCTTTCCCTCATAGGAGCACCTCTTGACACCATTACCAATACGACATATATTGACAATGTAGTAGCCAAACCAATGTTCATAATTAAGGCTAGAATCTCATGTAGTCCCAGTAATATCTATGGAGGTGGGATAGATATGGCGACTACTTATCCACTGCGTGATAACTAAATGGCTGTCGTTGTTATGGAGATATAATAGTATATTAACCTAAAGCTCTATGAATGAAAGGGTTAAACCGCAACATCAAACACACACGTATTAGTTATGTAGGATTTATTCTCTATTTCAGTCTCATCGTTGTACAATAAATAAAATATACACAACAAATTATCGTGGCAAAGTACAACACCATTCATTATAAAAGAATTATAAGAGCCTAATATAATCACAGATAATCAAACTATCATAGTCTACTGACATATTATTATAGATAGATAGTTTATTTTCAATTCCATTAGGCTTAAAAGCCCATGAGGATAATGTATGCATGATATAAATGAAAAGACAGTGAATTAACAAATAAATATAGTAAACAATGCATGCATGTTAATAACTGATTTAACTAAATGGAGAAGGTTACAGAATTATTTTGAAATGTTTCAATGTACACTGAGTATAAATTCGTGCAATATGAATCTAAATATTACGGACTTTGAGAAAACATGGTATGACATAAATATTATTTTCAAATAATTAATTTATGTTTACCCTTTACCTTTGTACATTGAAATCAATTTCATGCAAATTTACAATGTTGTAATGAATAAAATAAAATAAAATAATGGAAATATTACTCCAAAATCTAGTTCCAACACTAGTTAGTTAACCTGTATCGAAAGGAAAAGGCCAACTTGTTGGATAACTCAAAATACTTCTATAGATTTAACATATGGACATATGTTATTTTTAAATATTAAGATTAACTTAGTTATTTTAATATACGAACCTTTTCGAAACAAAACAAAAGGTTAACATATTAAGTATTTTACAGCAATAATGGTGCACATTTGATATTAGTAGGCAACTAGTACTGAGCTTTAATATAACCGGCGTTTTATTTCCACTCTAACAAAATGCTACACATACAGCAATTGACTGTGACTAATTTTATATTATATACTATTTACATTTCTATTGCTATACAGGTTATCATTTCTAAGCGAAAACGCTTTATGAACAAACATTCCTAAATTTCTAATGACCGTTTTATTCTCATTTTTTATTAATTCGATGAACTTGATCATATTTGGACGTCTCCGGCATTTAACACTAATAAACTGTTTTCTCAAATCTGTATATACCGGACATTCAATGACAAAATGATATTCATCTTCAATGACATTACAAACCTGACATTTCCTTTCATTTATAGGTGTACGTATTGGTCTATTCCATATACCTGCTTCAATATGTAATCTATGAGAAGATACCCTTAATCTAGTGAGACACTGGCAAAATTTATTCATGTTAAAACACTCTAAATATGGTTGGAATTGAAAACATGAAACAGTTTTATAAAATAAAGCTCTACTTGAATTATCAATCCTACCTTTCCAATTTTGTATAAACTGTCTTTTAATCGTTGTTTGACAACATGCAAAAGTAAATCGACATTACCAACATTTTGTTGTAACCAAGTATCATAAAAACCTAGGGTACATAATAAACGTTTTACTGATGAACACCAATTAACTTTATTTGGTGAGTTTTAACTAATTATATTTACATATTAAAACCGAGGAACAGTTGCTAATTGAAAATTAAATACTTATTAAAACCAGAAATGTTGTAATACTGAAATGGATAAAAAGCACTAATGCGCAATTAAGAAATGTTTTAAAACATCAGTTATCAGCCTCGATCAGATCGCGGTTGAACTAATTAGCTGCTGTTTCTAAGAATGGATAAGAGGCACACAATTAATAAAACAAATGGATATATTTACATAAATAAAAAGAGCGTATTTGAAGAATATAAAAACAGGTGTGTACGTGTAGTTTTCGTCCCCACAATACATTGAACGTTTTAAACTTGTATGGCGTCATACCGCCGTGACGACATTCCTTCACAGATGGTTTGATACCTCAGACGAACCTGCAGTCCAGGGGCAACACGCTGGACTGGTAATCCAGGGATCGCAGGTTCGATCCCCTGTCTGACCCTAATACAATTAACAGTCTTTCATATGGGCCGTTAAACCGAGGTCTCGTGTAGGTGCTTTACATTGTGCATGTAAAAGAATCAGAGTTGACTCTGGAATGGGTCTCTATCTGTATCATTGCACTCTCCTCCACAATCTAAAATGACTAATCTCTTCAGGAGGCGTCGCTCATATGGGCAATCGGTAGTGACGATAAATAAACGTAAAACACACATGATACTTCAGATCTTGAATAATATGTAATGTTTCCCCGCTAAAACTTCTTTTTTATTAGAAAATAGGATAAATATAATATTAAGTTATTCGTCTCCGAAAAATACATGTCATGTCGTAAATGTATATCATAAGATATAAAATTATAAGAGTATATAGTAACAATATTAGTTTATACAACTTTATTTCTTTGAACTTATATTAATCACTCTCGAGACCTCATTCCTGATGGAATCCATCGCCACGAGGGAAACAATATCTATATGTATAGACCAAACAAATACTATGTTTGGAATTTATTTGTCTTTTGAAGTAAAATCTTCGAATTCTCTGAATAGTTTAATGTGTATAAAATAAAAAGAGTATTTATTTTAGATTTGTTGCCGAATTGCGATTGTTCAAATTCCCCCTGGAAGTGTTCATGTGAAAAGGGCTTCTGTCATTTTATTTCCCATAATTCAACTGCACATAGAAGTGAGCACAGGTGCGTGTGTGAGGCTGGCTGGCTCGGAGAACGGTGTAATGAACATGACCCTAATCGTAAGTTGATGAGTTTTATTTAAGCGTCTGTTCATTAATTGTTATTATTTGTTCTCTATTGAGTATAAACTTGGCTGTCCGATTCCGATTATCGCAGTGGTTAGCGCACTCGCTTCTCACCAATGCAACCCGGGTTCGATCAGATCGGACAGGTGGGTTTTCTCCCGGTACTCTGGTTTCCTCACACATTAATGACCACATATACGCTTTCATCCGTGCCAACGAGAGTGATTAATTAAAGTTGTTAAAACTTGCTTCGCAGGCGTTGTAAAATAAATAAAGTTTAAACTAAGTAAAAAATTGAAATTTAAAGTTATCTTCCCGAAGAAAGTGTGCATGTAATAACGTTACTTATTATACAATTAATTATAAAACATGATTTATCTGTAATCCATGTCACCAGTTGTATGTTACAAGTTGCCTCGTTGTATCATGATTTGCTGTTATATACATCATAATTATATTGTCATGTTTATGAAATGAGAGAAAAACAATAATTGAAAATTGTTGAAAATATTACTATATATTTTTTAATATTTTTATTTTAGCAGTGCTATATTTTCATCAATAAGCTTAGTCAAAGAAATATAGTACTATATTTTTAAAATATTTAAATCGACACTACATCGGTGAAAACGTAAATGTCTGCAGAATGTAGTTTGTTATTATATTGTATACTTTTTGTATACCACAAAAACAATGTTTATTGATTCAATGTTAGTGTTCGAGAGGTATGTGTAGTAGCTATGCATTTATACTTGAAAAATGCATTGGATTTTTGCGATGTAATGTCGCTTTAAAGAGAGATAAATAAATGATGCACGCCATAATGCACGTTTGATGTGAGTCGTTTTCTTATGCTAAATTCATATTACTGTTCAAAGCAACAATATGCAGCATGCCATAGCTTCCAAATTGATTTCGTCAACACTATAATTTTATCGTCTGGAAATACTGAATCAAACTTTTCACAGACGGATAAATAAACGCAAAACACACAAAAAAGTAAGACACGCATTTTCTTGCGACGAACGCAGCCTAACACTGCGAATGCGCATGCCCGTAACATCGAGTGCGCATGTCAGTTACGTATAATTAGTTAAAACTCTATACAGTCAGGGCACATACGTTCATCGAAGGTACAGACGGATCTGTAGTCCAGTGATAACACGCTGGACTGGTAATCCAGGGATCGCAGGTTCGATCCCCCGTCTGACCCTAATAAAATTAACAGTCTTTCAGACTGTGTGAGGCTCGTAGCGCCGAAGACAGTACCAATATTGTTCATATTGGATCCGTTTGAGGTTTATATCTTACTTAAAACACACACTTATATAACAAGATCCTACTAATTAAAATTGTTAATTTTCTGCATGAGCGCTTAGTATTTAATATAATACTCTGGCCTTTTGACACCAGTTCAATAATAATGGACTGAAAGTACAAAGGTATGACGTCACGGCAATGTTTTAATGTAGAATAAACTATAAATTGTGGATTTAAGTGACTTGCCTAGGGAGATCACCATCGCTCGAACTCACAACTTCTTGGCTACAAGGCGGACACCGTATACATGGTGTACACCACGGAGGCTCCAGGATTACTGTGTACGTGTTATCTAGAGTAATTTGGTTACGTCTATTACAGATATCATCTGCCAAAATCGATTGATGGATTCAGCGTGCAATTGCAAAGGCGTTAGCACATTACGATGTCATTGTTACGATGGATGGACGGGAGACAACTGTGAAATATGTAAGTATATCAGGCATTTGTCAGTTACTGCCCTTGGATACTCGTAAATCATCTTAGTTGATTTCCTTTGTTTTTATCGTTGTTTCCTTTGCACAACATGCTATTAAATGATTAAATATCAACAGATGTCCTACAGTATATCCGATGGATACTTTACTGTTAAAACTGTTTATCAATTAGAAACGTGATTTTGATAAAATAATTATAATATAGCAACAGTAAAAACAAAGGATTCCAATTAAAAGAACCAATATACATTTCGGGGTAAATCGGACTTTATCTGCGAAGGGAGGTAATAGTAAAATATGCGATGTCTCTCGTGAATCGTCTGAAATGCGGCGCCATGGCATGGAATAACATCGCTAAATTAGACCATAAAGTTCCGGATGAAACCATAAGCTTAATTTATACAAATTTATTTTAGCTCGATTGCGAAACAAGTTCTTTTAACTTATATTAATCACTCTCGAGACCTCATTCCTGGTGGAATCCATCGCCATGAAGGAGAGAGAAGAGGCAATGTGGGATTTAAATGCCTTGCCTAGGGGCATATTCGTAACGGCGACAGTATGGCCCGAACACCGTGCCTTTCGCACATGAAGCGAACGAGCTTCCACTGCGCTATCAAGACTTCCACAGTGAGCTTTGGAAGGCAGGAAAGAGATAATCATAGAAACAGGTTGCTTCCTCTCCAGCCCTACACGCATGAGTAAACTTATTCTGATTATGCATATTCATAGAAATTTGGTTAAAAGTTATATCCGAACTACTATGATATTAATCATTGTAGTATGGTATAGAGGGAGATCGAACCTGCGACTCCTATATTACAAGCCCAGCGTGTTGCCCACTGGACAACTAAACTTCTTTTTTGTGTGTTTTACGTTTAATTATCGTCGCTATCGTTGCCCATGTGATGAGCCCCGCTTCCTGAAGAGATTAGTCATTTTAGATTTTTGGAGGATAGTGCAATGATACAGACATATATCCATTCCAGAGTCGCCTCTGATTCTTTTACTTGCACGATGTAAAGCACCGACACGAGACCTCGGTTTAACGTCCCATCTGAAAGACTGTTAATTTTATTAGGGTCAGACGAGGGATCGAACCTGCGATCCCTGGATTACCAGTCCAGGGTAAAGTAAATTTGTATAAAGACAAGTAAATATATCGTTTTACAAACGTATTCAATATTAGTCCTTGATTCGTAATTGTTAAAGGGAGATAATATAACATGATATGTTGTCAATTAACCTTAAATGTAGTTAGATATTTTAACTAATAATTCTACTATATTGATTTTGCCATAATTCGCTCAATACAATATTAAGAAATTGTTTGCATTATTTACATTATTTAATTTATATATTTGCTGTTTATATTTTGTTTATATACCGATAGTTCTACTGTTCGGTAGCTTTGCGCAGTGGCGGTACCATAGCCAATGAGGTCTATCCGAGGCGTGGTTATTGCTAGTTGAAAACTATACCCAATACCTCGTGCCGACGCCCTGAAATATGGGCGGCGAGCGCAATTTATGAACGTCCCTACGGGGACATCAAAACAGTCCTGGAATAAGTATATTGGAAATCCACAAACCCACGTACTCTTTTGGACACTTGCATTAGCAGTTTACCCATTATCATGTTACAGCCCCTATCCATCACGATCTCGCCTCATCATCTCATTCTCCCCCTTTCTCCTAGCGTGGAAACAGACGTTGATATATTTTGCCTGGTGGTCAGTCATATTAATATATTTTAACACCGAGACCATTAATTGGGCCGTATTGAGTTTCTGATAATATCAATGCCATTATACAATTGTCTGTCAATGCAAGCTAAGAAAGCTTGTATTGTATGCTATCTTTATGCCGTCTTTAGGTTATAAAACAACAAATAAATTGCCTAGAATAAAATAGTAAAAAGTAAAAACGTAGTCTGTTCATTTATATTTTCAATCTTAAGTTTCTTCTGATACCACATCCACTGTGAAGAGGTATTCAAATCAAACTGTAAAACAGCGGTAATATCCAATAGGTAATGGTTCGCATAGCCAGTGCTCACCTGTGAATAATGTCACTGTTTTTACACACTGTATTCCTCCGCCAAATAATACAGTATACCAACCTTCAGTTTGCAATGACTGCAATGACTTGAATTCTTATACCATATCAAATGATCACAATATTGTTGTAAAACAACAAATAAATTACCTATTAAATACATAGTAAAAAGTAAAAACATAGTCTGTTCATTTATATTTCCAATCTTTCATTTTTTCTGATACCCCACATCCACTGTGAAGAGGTATTCAAATCAAACTGTAAAACAGCGGTAATATCCACTAGGTAATGGTTCGCATAGCCAGTGCTCACCTGTGAATAATGTCGGAAGTCGTAATAGCGCAGTGGATGCATGAATAGTGGATTCAGGTGCGAAAGGTCCGGAGTTCGAGCCCCGCTGGAGCTGTTACGATTGTGCCCTTAGGCAAGGCATTTAAATTCCACGTAGCCTCTTCTCTTTCTCCCTCGTGGGCGGTGGATTCCATCAGGAATCAGGTATTGTGAGTGATTAATATAAGTTGAAAGAACTTGTTTCGCAATCGAACTCAAATAAATTTGTATAGACAACAATAACGTCACTGTTTTTACACACTGTATTCCTCCTTCCGCCAAATAATAAAGTATACCAACCTTCAGTTTGCAATGGCCTGAATTCTTATAGCACATCTTTTCTACACATCAACTAGTCTGAAGTCTTCTCAAGTCACATAATTTCTAAAATAACACAACTATACACTGTCTGTCATGAAAATACATTTTTACCAAAATACCAAAAAGATTGATGAATTATATTAGTTAGTGGGACTACATTCGACCGCGGATGTACTTCTGCCTATTTACGTATATATACAACCTTTAGCACAGGGAGGAATGTAAACTCTGCACTATGTAGATCACGTATATTTACGATTAAAGTTGAACATTAACTGTCTATCTATTTCATCTGCAGCACCATATTCAATTGCATCAACAATGTCATCACACGCTTCAATTCACCGTACACTTATGACATCATCGCCCAGAACGGTGACGTCGGAACCCTGGTTACACAAGTGTTTTGAAACCTGGTGCATACACGGCACGTGCTATAACGATATGTTTGATCGGCATTTCTGTAAATGTGCCAATGGTTGGCATGGCTGGCACTGCGATCAGGAAGAGCATGGTGAGTAGATAACGAATGAGTACTTAATATAACATTGTCACGTGACTGTGTACATTAAAGCGACATTACATCACAAAAAGCCAAACAAAAAAGAAGAATTTTTCACGTATAAATGCATTACTACTACACATTCCATAGAATGCATTCGAACACTAACATTGAATAATATTATTTTTACTTACACTTATATCATTACAGTTGAATAAAACTTGTCACGTTCATAAATGTATATACACTCTGCCATAGTTTATGAACATTATGTTTGTCATGGAGAAAATCTAAATAAGCTACTAGCTTCCGATTTAATCCATTTGTTCTTGTATATTAATGTTACCACATGATGTAAATATTGATAAAATAAAATATGTTTAAACTAAATTTTCAAGATTTCATATAACGGGTATCCACGCTCCTGATTTGACGTGTGTTTGTCATTGGAGTCAATACTAAGCACGTGATACTGTCGTTTAGAGATTAGTATACAAATAAATATGTATATTCAAACGTGCAGTAAATATGTACAATAAATCGTGTTATTCAGGATACACGCTTTGTTATACGCTTGTATGTCGACCCTATTTACATTATTTTGTTATATCAACAAACCGCGTACATGATATTTGTTTATTAGTTGAAATACTCACTTTTTGAGGCAAATATTTGTGAAAAAATTATACCATATAATAGGAAAGCACATTCTGTAGAAATTTGCGTTTTCACTGATGTAGTGTCGCTTTAATATAACGTAGTCACGTGTGTGTATATACGACCATGTACATGTATATTTATTAAATGAATTGATACATTTAATTGTTTGATTTTATCGTCCACTGTATATATATTAATATACAGTGTATATTTCTTATTTTGCCATGAGTAAATTAATCTACTCAATTTCCGTCAATGTATACTGACACAAAAACTGTACACTTGCCTTAGAGATAAAATTTATATTCTTTTGGGGGAAATATAGGCACATTTGGTATCAAAATGTGCGAAATATTGGGCAAATTAGTGCAATGCGTGATGATAGTAAACTCCATAATTATAAAATTGGTAACGAAAACGTAACGCTCAATACAAAAGTGCACAGATTTTTATGGTGTCGGTATATTAGAGGGTGACCCCCCCCCTTTGGTACGCGGGATTCACGGCCTATTTAGTCCGTATTCGGGACGCAAGAGCGTCGTACGCGGTACGCAATAAAAACATATTTTGATATTCAGTACGCAAGATTTCCAATATAAATTGTTTTCTTGGACAATAATCTACGTTCTATTACCAATTTAACGACAACAATACCACGAAGCATGCTTCAAAAGCGACTGTATGTGTATAAAACGTAAATTGTTGATGTACGGACCTATACGATCTATTCGGACTTTGGATAATGTCCAGGGTTACTTCCCTTATAAACAATTTTACCATTTGCACTACTGTAAATAGACAAAATGTTCTTGGAGGCGTGCTGCCGATTAAACTTTCGGGACACCACACGAAGGTTTGAAGCGCGCAGTTTTGGATTGAACATAGATGATGATACGTTCGCAGTGCTACTTTCCCTGTCCGATTTGTTATCTTTTTTATTATAAACAGGTGTTTTCAATGTGTTAATCTGGTTCACAGGGATTCGGCACGTTTGGGGGTACTAGTATATATATTTAAGTACAGGGATTCTACTCTGTGGGCTGTCAGATTTCGCATCGATCAGTAAAATGGCCCTATCTGAGACAATTTTGTACAAAGCTGTCCAAATATAACGCCTATCCCGGGTCTTTATATTGTTCTTCAAATAAAACACAACTTTAAGCTGCATGCATGTATACTTTGCAAACAATTGCCACAAACATTGGCCATAGCAGGTCACATTTCCGTACTAGGACACGGGTTCTGTCAGCAACAAAACAAAATCTTCGTCGGGAGAGTTTTAACTGTGAATAACATTATCAATAAAAATTCTAAAGCGGCGCAATTCGCGTTGAAACGAGCGTTCTGATTGAATTATTAGAATGTAACAAGATTCTTTTTTATATATGAAGAATAATCATAATCCAATCAGAACGCTCGTTTCAACGCGAATTGCGCCGCTTTAGAATTTTTCAAAACAAATTGAAAATGCTACGAAATCTCTTTTTGACGTACATTTTTGCCGAATAAACCTACACGTTAGTGGAAACACATTTTATTGATAATGTTATTTACAGTTAAAACTCTCCCGACGAAGATTTTTGTTGTTGCTGACAGAACCCGTGTCCTAGTATGGAAATGTGACCTGCTATGGCCAATGTTTGTGGCAATTGTTTGCAAAGTATACATGCATGCAGCTTAAAGTTGTGTTTTATTTGAAGAACAATATAAAGACTCGGGATAGGCGTTATATTTGGACAGCTTTGTACAAAATTGTCTCAGATAGGGCCATTTTACTGATCGATGCGAAATCTGACATCCCACAGAGTAGAATCCCTGTACTTAAATATATATACTAGTACCCCCAAATGTGCCGAATCCCTGTGATCTGGTTAAGAACTATTCGGGATTCAGCGAAAAAATAAGGTGGTATTCGGGACTCACTGAAAAAATAAGAAGTATTCGGGATTCAGGGGGTGGGAGGAGGGTGTCACCCTCATAATAGAATGATGCACTGAATGGATAATATAATCAACAGCCAGTGAAATAAATATAATATAATTTTATGTTTATCAGAAAAAGGTGATTCCATATACTGCGGCACCTGGACTACCTGTATTCATGGGAAGTGTTCTTTGTCGCGGAATGGATCGCCAACTTGTTGGTGTTACGCTGGCTGGGATGGCCCAGCTTGTGACATAGGTATGCTTATACGTGTGTGTTTGTTTGTTTGTTTGTTTATTATAGTGTCACCCCTATTTAAAGGGCCAGCCATTTCTGACTGCGATAGGCAGGTAGGCAATCGGTAACCATTATTTAACTAGCTGGTGGCTCACCAACCGGTCATATCAGAACGAACCCCTGACGAGATTCGAACCTTCGAATTCGATTCGAACCTTCGACCTCCGGCTCCGTAAGCGGATGACCTAACCACTAGGCCACGGAGACGGTTTAAGATAATTATAATAACCCATATAATATGTCTGAGGAGGTAGCATCGTCTATGCTTTATTTATAAACTAACGTAGTCTCGTCGCTGATCAGAACAATCATCTATATATTCAGAAAGTTGCATCACACGCATGCGCACACGCACACGCACCGTTACTATTTCAATTATCATTGGACTAATTTTTCGTTGTTCTGTATGCGCAGCGCTACTCATTTAGACTGCGGTGCTAACAGTTGTCCAGTAGATATTATTAATAATTAAAAGTTAAATCGTTGTTTTGACTATCTCTGTCAATCCTGGGCCAGGTGGTTAACATTTCATGGAGAGGAGGGCAATATTGTTGAATGTTGCCATCCTGTACCGGAAATTCAGATTAATAGCGGAGGCCGGGATCCGTGTTTTAAACGTTGGACACAGATTGAAAACAAACAAGCGCCATAAAACCCCGGATCATTCCGCAGACGAACTCCGTCAACATGGCCAGATATTGGTGAAATAACGGTTGCAGAACTTTCATTACTAATGGGTAACACAGACTCATTGAGTAAGAAAAATATCACAATAGAGGCCGTTACGATTGTGAAGAATCATAGCGGCCATGGGCAACAGTTACGAAGTCGTCCCAATACCCCTGGACAATAGTTGTCACTGGTCCCCAAACAAATATGTGATAATTGTATACTGTTTACCTATTACACGAGCGTCTTTCTATCGACATAAATGTGTCATGGAATGTCATAGGTACCGTGTGGTAGTGTTACAATTCGTTACTTGCTGCATTTAATTCGTTCTGATAGAATATTGCTGTTTGAAACCATGTGATCGAATAGAATATTAAAGTGACGTCCATGATATGTTATAATATGTGTTGGTTCTACCATGATATCAAAATACGAATCACTCGCTATGCATGTATAGTAAATCGAATTGGTTCTAAATTCATCCGTACCAGATTATCACATACTACATAGCTCTATCTCATACAACTCGTTGTTTTATATATTCAGAAACAGCTCAACATACAACGTCACCACCCGCAACAACAGCAAGCATGACATTTTCAGATATTGCAACTGCAACATCACCAACAAGTACTATGGCAGAAACTAGTATGCGGGTTATGTCCTCGAAGCAAACTCCAACAACGTCTACAACAGCGTTACTTGTACCGACTACGTCGACATCTGCGGTTCAATCAGCACCGTCAGTTCATGCATCGTCTACACCAACATTGACCACGACAGCACACACTGCATCGACGCAAAGTGTAACTACACCATTATCACACACATCGATTCATAGTTCAACTAAGCCAGTATCGTCCACGATAACACATACTACACCTACTCATACTTTATCTACATCACTGTCGCCTAGAGTAACTCATACTACATCTACACTAATGTCTACTAGGACATCACCTACTCCATCTATGCATTCTTCATCTAAATCCTTATCACACACAGTGACTAATAATCCATCTCCTTCAATACCAATTACAGTGACTCATTCTTCATCTATGCATACTTCTTCATATTCATCAATATCTATCACGGCAACACAGTCTCCATCTATACATTCTTCAATGTCACCGACAGCTACCCGTACTTCACCTACATCCAAATATCACACGGCGAGTCATGCTTCATACACACCAATATCGTCCAGATCGACTCAAGCTACACTTGCCTCAACAAAAACAATGTTGACCACTCAGCCACTGTCGACCATTGCTATGCACACTTCATCTATACATATGTCATCTAAGCCAATATCGACCACGTCAACACTTACATCATCTCAGTCAATAACGCCCACTGCAACCATTATGACGCCCTACACTGCATCTACGCACACTTCATTTAAGCCTTTGCCGACCACGGTGATCCATACACAATCTAAACCTATATCGTCCATGGTGACACATACTTCGTCTAAACCATATTCGAACACGGCGATACATACTGTATCTGCACATCTATCATCTAGATCAATAGTTCCAACGGCCACTCATACTTCGTCTACACAAATGTCGACCACGGCGACGTATGTTCAATCTACACAAGTACCGCACACGTCCATGTATGCTTCTACTACGCCAATATCGAGTGCTGCAAATCATACTGTATCTGCACCAACATCGTCCACGTCAACTAGCACAGGAACATCACAAAAACCTTGTAAGATTAAAGTTTAAACTATATTTATTTTACAGCGATTGCGAAGCAAGTTCTAACTACTTATATTAATCACTCTAGTTGGCGCGGATGAAAGCGTATATGTGGTCATTCGTGTTGGAGGAAACCGGAGTACCCGGAAGAAACCCACATGTCCGATATGGCGATCACCGTACCATCTCACATACCTCCCGGTCCGAGGATCGAACCCGGGTTGAATTGGTGAGAAGCGAGTAAGATTGCTTAGCTTTACTGTCTCCGAAAGCATAATAACACATATGTAGTATCTGACTATAAACCGACGTCTCATGTATCGGTGCTATACACCGAGCTAGAAAAGGAACGTGGGGTGTTTCTGGAATTGGAGCGCGCGCCTTCTATATCTCGAACTATGCTTGCACTATGCTTCATAGAATAAAATGAGAAATATATTATGCTTATGGAGGCGTCGCCTGGGCTAATCGGGGGGGGGGGGACGATAGTATGTACTATCCTCCTAAAAATAGCCAAAAATACTTCTCGGAGCTCTTGGAGGCGACGCCTGGATTAATCAGGAGGCGACTATAGACAAACTTGCCCCTCATCGCTGTTGGTTCGAATCTAACTGGGGTGTCAACTTATTTCTTGTGGTTATACCTGGGAGTGCCCGTCTGCGTCTGAAATAATGCTCGACGGGGCACCCGGGCTGTTCCTCCACCAATAATAACCATTGCCAACACAAACAAACACACAAACAAACACACAAACAAACAAACAAACAGACACGCACGCACGCACGCACGCACGCACGCACGCACGCACGCACGCACGCACGCACGCACGCACGCACGCACGCACGCACGCACGCACACACACACACACACAACAAACATACACACAAACAAACAGACACACAGATGGACAGACAAACACACAAACGAACACATATATGCATACAAACACACATAGACACAAACAAACAAACATACAAACACACATACAAACAAACAGACACACATACAAACATACAAACACACATACAAACAAACAGACACACATACAAACACACATACAAACAAACAGACACACATACAAACACACATACAAACAAACAGACACACATACAAACACACATACAAACAAACAGACACACATACAAACACACATACAAACAAACAGACACACATACAAACAAACAAACACACATACAAACAAACATACACACATACAAACAAACATACACACATACAAACAAACATACACACATACAAACACACATACAAACAAACAAACACACATACAAACAAACATACACACATACAAACAAACAGACACACATACAAACACACATACAAACAAACACACATACAAACAAACAGACACACATACAAACACACATACAAACAAACAAACACACATACAAACAAACAAACACACATACAAACAAACAGACACACATACAAACAAACAAACACACATACAAACAAACACACATACAAACACACAGACACACATACAAACAAACAAACACACATACAAACAAACAAACAAACATACAAACACACATACAAACAAACAAACATACAAACACACATACAAACAAACAAACACACATACAAACAAACAAACACACATACAAACAAACAGACACACATACAAACAAACAAACAAACATACAAACACACATACAAACAAACAAACATACAAACACACATACAAACAAACAAACACACATACAAACAAACAAACACACATACAAACAAACAAACACACATACAAACAAACAGACACACATACAAACAAACAAACAAACATACAAACACACATACAAACAAACAAACATACAAACACACATACAAACAAACAAACACACATACAAACAAACACACATACAAACAAACAGACACACATACAAACACACATACAAACAAACAGACACACATACAAACACACATACAAACAAACAGACACACATACAAACACACATACAAACAAACAGACACACATACAAACAAACACACATACAAACAAACAGACACACATACAAACAAACAAACATACAAACACACATACAAACAAACAGACACACATACAAACAAACAGACACACATACAAACAAACAAACAAACATACAGACACACATACAAACAAACAAACACACATACAAACAAACAGATACACATACAAACAAACAGACACACATACAAACAAACAAACACACATACAAACAAATAGACACACATACAAACAAACAAACACACATACAAACAAACAAACACACATACAAACAAACAGACACACATACAAACAAACAAACAAACATACAAACACACATACAAACAAACAAACACACATACAAACACACATACAAACAAACAGACACACATACAAACAAACAAACAAACAAACATACAAACACACATACAAACAAACAGACACACATACAACAAACAAACAAACATACAAACACACATACAAACAAACACACATACAAACAAACAGACACACATACAAACAAACAGACACACATACAAACAAACAAACACACATACAAACAAACAGACACACATACAAACAAACAAACACACATACAAACAAACAGACACACATACAAACAAACAGACACACATACAAACAAACAAACACACATACAAACAAACAAACACAAATACACACAAACAGACACACATACAAACAAACAGACACACATACAAACAAACAAACACACATACAAACACACATACAAACATACAAACACACATACAAACAAACAGACACACATACAAACAAACACACAAACATACAAACACACATACAAACAAACAGACACACAAACAAACACACATACAAACATACACACATACAAACAAACAAACACACATACAAACAAACAAACACATACAAACAAACAAACACACATACAAACAAACAGACACACATACAAACAAACAAACAAACACACATACAAACAAACAGACACACATACAAACAAACAGACACACATACAAACAAACAAACAAACATACAAACAAACAAACACACATACAAACAAACAGACACACATACAAACAAACAAGCTTACAGAACAGAACATCTCTTTTATTTCACTCAATACATGTACAGAACATGCAAATATGAGGTATTTACAATAAACAAGACATACAAACGAGGCTACAAAACAAAAGCACAAAACAGAATATATCAATTGTCAAGGTGAATAAATATTTCCAATAGTATTTTTAGTTATAGACACAAATATCACAAATTTGGAAAAAGAGTATACCTGTTACATTCGTGTATGTAACATTATTATCATAATAAACTTACATAATTTCTGAAATTCTGAACTATTTTTGGTGCAAATTAATTTCTCTAATTTAAACATATTTGGGCGTCGAAAATACATCGGATTAATATATTGTCTTCTTTCATTTGTAAATTGTTCACATTCAAACAAATAGTGAAATTCATCCCCAATTCTGTTTCTACAAGAGTTACATGTTCTTTCATTTATTGGTGTTCTTGACCAGTTTCCTGTTTCTATTGGTAATCGATGGTTTCTTGTTCTAAATTTAATTAGGTTATACAATGTGGAGTTTTGTAATTTTGATAAGTAAGGTTCAATTCCAAAAGATCTTTTAAACACTCGATAAAACGTACTATTACTAGAGTTGTCTACCATGGTGTACCAATTATTTAAATATAAATCATGTAGTTTTTGTTTTACCGCTAGTTTTAACCATTTTGCATTAGGAAAACTATGTTCAGTCCATACATTTATGAAACCACATTTTATTAGAATTGTTTTAACATTATATAGCCATGGAAATTTTACTTTAAGCAATTCTTCGGGTAAATTTTGTGATGTTTGTAACATATTTTTATATACTAGATGAGACAATTTCTTTGGTATATCACCTTCTTCCGTAATACATAGTTTTGACCAGAACGAAATATTTTTTTCCTCAATAGCTATCGATAGCGGCATACATCCAGTTTCGCCATAAATAAAATAATTTGGGGTGGACCGTTTTAATTTCAATATATATTTTAAAAATTTAAGTTGAACCCTTTCTATTACATCTAATTTCCCAAACCCCCAAATTTCAGCTCCATATAGTAGAATCGGTTTGATGGTTTTATTAAATAGGTCTATTTGTAGATCTATTGGTAGGTTAAGTCGATTTGAATTTCTTATTAGGCTATACATTGCCCTAGTTGCTTGATTTGAAGTATTTTGTTTACAATTAAAGAAAGAGCCGCTTCTATTGAAGAAGATACCAAGGTATTTATACTCTTTTACGACTTCTATTGTTTCCTTTTTATATTTGAAATTATACATAGGTTGTCTACCTTTTGAAAACACGATTATTTTAGTTTTGTGATATTAACCGTGAGCTTCCATTTATCACAGTATTGTTCGTAAGTATTTAGGGCATCTTGTAAATCACTTGCAGTTTCTGCCAGTATTACTGTATCGTCTGCATAAAGTAAAATGTATATTTTTAAAAGATTAAAGAGCTCGTTTGTGTTTTGTTCATTCTGTAATATTATTCCTTGCGCATTACTATTGTTTTGGAAAAAATCTCTTAAGTCATTTAAAAATAAAGAAAATAGCAAAGGAGACAAATTTTCACCTTGACGAACTCCGATGTTGCATGTGAAGAAGTTCGAACATTTTGAATTAACTTTTACACAAGACTTTATTCCATTATACATGTTTCTTATAACCTGTAGACATTTACCATTGATTTTAGCATTTATTAATTTCTCCCATAAGCCATTTCTCCAGATGGTATCGAACGCTTGTTTTAAATCGATAAATGACCAAAATAATTTTTTTCTGTTGTTGTTAACATATTGAATGATATGTTGTAAAATAAATAAATTGTCTGCTGTTGAAAATCCTTTTCTGAATCCCGCTTGTGTGTTGTTTAAAATATCATTAGTTTCAACATAATCGGTTATTCTTTTATTCAAAATACTAGTAAATACTTTGCCTAGACAACTTAACAATGTTATTGGGCGATAGTTTTCTGGTTTTGTTATGTCTCCTTTATTTTTATATATTGGGTTAATAATACCAACTGTCCACTGTTCTGGGATGATTCCGGTATCGAATATAAGATTTAACAGTTTAACGTATATGTTTTTCATCAAAGGTAAAGATGCTTTTATTTGTTCATTTAGTATTTTATCGTAGCCACTAGCTTTGTTATTTTTTAAATTTTGTATTGCCCATTCTATTTCTGTTTCAGTGATAGGGGGGTTTATATCTCCATTAATTTCATTGTCTTGATGATGATGATTATTATTATCATTGTTATCGCTATTATTATTATCAGTAAAGTTTACATTTTTAAAGAAATTATAAAGATCTGTTAAATCAGCTTCAGTTTTATTTATAGCTCTTCCATTTAATATTTTCCAGTATTTTCTCGTGTCTTTACTTTTAACATCTCTTAATTTCCTTATATTTGAATGCTTATGTTTATTGTAAAACTGTTTCATAGTATTTTTATAAATAGTAGCAGTTCGTTTTAGGCTTTCTTTTGTTTCGTTATTCTTTCTTAGTTTATAGAGATATTTTGCGGAGTGGAAATTTTTTCTTGCCTTTTTACACTTTGGACCAAACCACGGGGATGTTTTGGAACTGTTGGTCTCCTGTACATTGTTTATTTTGGTATAGCCAAAGGCTTCAGCAGACGTGTTTATAAATAGTGACGACATATCGTTAACGATTGCATTTACGTTCTGTTGGCTAACATTTGTATCCACACTAAATATTTCTAGCGTATCTTGTAAAGTTTGTATTTTATGACGATCTAGTTTATTAATAAATTCATTCGCTTTATTTCTATCCCATAATTTAACTGACGGCTTCTCATCAGGCTGATAATCAATCGTTTTGCGTAACTTAAATTGTAGGTTAAGTTCAATTGGGTTATGAACATCTGAAAATAATGGGCAGAAGTCTATTACCTGTAGAGATAAAACATTATTAGAAAGATTCGAGTTACAAACAAAATAATCAACCGCACTTGTTCCTTTACATGTGGCCTTACCAGGGATATCTATTGTAGTTCTTCCGTTTAAAATATATAAGTAATTAAGTTTCAAAAAATCAACAAATTGGTTTCCATAATTATTAGAAATTCTATCGCTATTTAAACGTTGTCTATTTACATTTAGAGACCTGTCAAACATACACATTTCGAGATTGTATTCTAAACAAAGGTCATCCAAATGTTGGCTTTCGAAAAATTCAGTGTCTAGTATTATGTAATCCTGCAAGCCTTTTGATCTAGAGTTGAAATCTCCAAATAAGCATATTGTATCAGATGTTCGTGAAAACGTGTTTAAGTCGTCCTGGATTTCTAGAAACGGGTCTTCTACAGAAAAATCGGAGTATTCCGGAGGAATATATATAATTCCACAGACTATATCGTTTTCTGTATAACACAAGGATTTTGATAATGTGAACCATAGAACTAGTTTGCTATCAGTTTCCTTTATGGTAATATACTTAGAAATATCCTTTCGAACAAGTAGAGCAAGTCCTCCACTTTTACGACTGGTTATAGATTTTCTGTTTTTCATAAACATGTCAAAACCTGGTACGTCTACAAAATCTAAATCATCACATTTCGTTTCCTGCAAGCCTACAATACAATATTTATTTACAAGGTCAATAAAATCTGGGCATTTCAATTTTGATTTTAACCCGCATACATTTAGAGAAAGAATATTGAATAAATCTGATTTATTAAATTCATCATGAGAATTTCTCTTTGGTTCAGGTGAAAATGCTCGCTCATTAAAGTTATCTCCCCTATTAAGTATACCTCCATTCGAGTTAATTTTATAATCTGTGGGATAAAGATTAAGACGACTACACTGTCCAGCTATACAATTATTCAGGAATTCAATATTGCTATAGTAATGGTGCAGCAACATGAAGTTATAATAGCTAGTCATAGAAAATCCGCATTGCAGAAAAAGACCATAATTTTGACTGTAACGGAACATAGGAAAATATATACCATTTCTATAGAATTCAAGTGCACTGATCCCGTTATACACATTATATAGGACTAGCGCATCATAATAATTTAATGTAGTCAATAGCCAATAAGTGAATGCATTATAATAGTAATAGTATTCATTCAACCAATGTATCATTGAAAAGTCACTTGTACAGTGGAAGCGTAATGTCACAGAAGGATAAACACTAATCCGGTAATTGTCAATACACAACTGGTTATACCTATGTATCTGTGTCATTGCTCACAATTTGAGGTACCCCCTGGGGGTCACTGATATGCTCCATTCTGTGAATGGGCTGTCTATTAGCCCAACCTTGATCACGTGCATCAGGTTGGATCGCAGAATCACGGTCTATTAGAAGAACACCATTGTTTTCAACATATTGTGTGTTCGATTGAATTACATCAGTATTTTGACGTTTCAAATAAATTTCAGTATCAAACGGCGAGCGTTCCTTGCGTTTCTGTGACGTTCTGTCAACGCCCAAGGGGGCGAGCTGGCCGAACCTGTTCGGCGTTTCGAAGTTTAAGGTTCTGCCGTTGTATGGTCTCTGTGGAATTGTTTGTCTGGCGGGGTGTGGGCCATATTGTGTGGGTCGATTGTCTCTCCTGTCCTCACCATGGTACGCTGGGGGATGCATGGAACGGGTGTAACATTTACGGCCTTCTCTATTGGTGTACTCTCCATTATTGATATGGTATTGCTTGTTATTTATGTACAGTCTGTCTCTGACAAGCGACACTCTCTCTCCTTGGTCAGAAAGGTGACGGACTATTGGGTAGAGTTGTTTCCTACGTTCCTCGACTTCACGTGGAAAGTGCTCATAGATTTTAACACCCTGTTTCAAAGCATTTAGAGAGATTCCTGCTTTACGCACCGTGTTTCAATCACTTAGTTTCTCGAATCGAGCTATAATTGGACGTGGTCTGTTAGATTCTTTGGCTTTCACCGGATTACCAACACGGTATACTCTTTCAAAGCTAAAATTTGTCTGCGACTCTGGAGATTCTTGCCTAATAGCGTCATTATCAATCAGTTTTATGGTCAAAGTGTCTATAAGAGTTGACTGGACATCCTCTCTCTGAGCAACACCGTTCTCGTTAGTACGGGCCTCCTCGTGTACTCCGAATATAATAAGATCATTCTCCATGATCCGTGATTGTAGATCTAGACAACGTGTATTTAATTCGGAATTTTGTGCAAACAGTGTTTGAGTTTGTGAATTGATACTGGCATATTGAGTTTTCAAAAGGTCAATATCAGCATCGATGTGCTCCTTGTCATGAGTGAATTGGTCGTATTGTGCACTGTTAAATTGACAGGATTTTTCAATTTCGAACACTTTGTGTGTCAACGTGTGATTAGTCTCTTGGATATTGGAGGCGATTTTCGAGACACTCGTTTCAATTGTTTTAAGCCTTGTGTTCATTTCTTGGAAAAGTTCTAGCATACTGTTATCCTGGCCTCGAGTTGGGTAATCAGTGAACGAAGGACGGTATAAATGTGGCGGTATTTGACTGGGTATTCCAAAAGATGGAAAATATCCTGCTTGTGGACCCATGTAGGGCGGAATGATCGGTACCTGATGTGTGTCCATCTGTTTGTCACTTGGTTGATCTTTTTTCTTAGCACCATTATTTCCTTTGTTTGGAGTATTCTCTTTTACGTTTGCCATCATATCATAGAGTTTATCAGCTAAAACAACTGGACTCTTACTTGACTATCAAAAAGTATGTATATCCATCATTGTTTGATCAAAGTCCACCAAATTAATCCAGTTAATACCACCAAAACTGTCGATTTTGTTTATTTTATTCAAGAATTCAAAATTTGTCAACCATTTTGTTTAGCCTCGTTTTCGAAACTTTTTTCTTAAACGTGTGTAGACCACAAACACACTGTTTATTGATTCAATGTTCTTAATATGTCATTTAATTATCTAGAGCTCACATTTCAGATTGTGACAAAATTTCGACGCTTACTGATATAGCGCTACAAGTTCCTGTGACAGAGCCAAATGCAGCGATATGTTCCTCTGGTATTCATAGATCTGCTGAGGCTTTTGTACTGAAAAATTGCAATGTACCACCTCATCCTTCCTCGTGGCAAAAAGGTGTAAATGTAAGTATTTCTTAAATAAAGTGTGGCGCTTCTTCCTGGGAACGAGATAGCGTTCTTAAAGACGCACCCACCTATGTTCAAATCTCGCAAAACGCATGCACTGTCACATTTCATATATCATCAAACGCCCTATTTCCGGACACCACCTGTGTTCGAATTTATTCGCCGTATTTCCGGACACCATCTGTTAAATTCGACTTTAATCGCTTAAACCTTTTCATCTGCAATAACAGAGACTGACTAGTAGAAGTTTTTCACATTCAAACCTTTTTATCTGCAATAAAAGAGACTGACTAGAAGTTTTTCACATTCAAACCTTTTCATCAGCAATAAAAGAGACTGACTAGAAGTTTTTCACATTCAAACCTTTTCATCTGCAATAAAAGAGACTTACTAGAAGTTTTTCACATTCAAACCTTTTCATTTGCACTAAAAGAGATTTACTAGAAGTTATTCACATTCAAACATTTTCTTCCATATTTTGTATTTAGGTAATGCTACTTTGTGGCACGTCTGGTCTGAAATATTATACACCAGTGGCTATTTTTGACCAAGGGAATTCGTCGCAACATAGTTTGCCCGGTGTATTGTTGAGCTGCCTCCCCAATGGATTTAAGGTAATAAGTATGGACTTTACTCTGACTCAATTCTATTCTATATGGATAAGCTCTTACCACTTATATTAATCACTCTCGAGATCGCATTCCTGGTGGACTACATCGACACAAGGGAGAGAGAAGATGCAATGTGGCAAATAAATGTCTTGCCTAATGGTACAATCCTAACGGCTACAGCTGGGCGCGAACTCTGAGCCTTTATATTTGATTAAAGTCGCACCAGCAGAGTCTAGGTCATATGGCGACTACTCAACTATTAATGGTGGAAGAAGACCCCGGGTGCCCCCTAAGAGCAGTGTTTCAGGCACGCAAGGATACCTGGGTAGAACCACCACCCTTCCGCAAACCAGATGGATAGCTTCCTCACTTGATATAATTTGACACTTACTGTGTGATTCGAACCCACAGCGGTGAGAGGTAAATGAAGTCAATGACCTTAGCAACTTGGCCACTGGGCTCTTATTCGTAGCTTGGGTTGGGTACAGGGCGTGCTTTCCTCACACAAAATCGCTCTACTAATTGCAAGCAAGTGGGTGGACCCATATAACAGTGGTGAGAAACGAGCTTGCTAAGCACTGCGATTATCGGACAGCCAAGAATATTAAAATTATAGATAGAAAAGTCCATTGAACTATTACAAATACCACAGACTTGCATGCTGTCATGTAGCCAGCCTGGGTGCCAGTCTGTCGAGTTTTCACTTTTTAACTTCTGACAAAATGACATGATATGATCCGAAACTCAATACGGCCCAATTAATAGTCTCGGTGTTAAAATATATTTATTTGACTGACCAGGCAACATATATCGACGCATGTTCCCAGGCTAGCTGTCATGATACGCCATGTGCCCATAAGCTAATGAAAGAGGCATCTGTGACAACATGGTTACTGAACCCCGCTGTGGGGTTTCAACGTACAGCGTTGAGGGATATGAAGCCAACGATTGTAAACACTCGGCCACGGCACAGAGGACCATTGGCCTTTTTTAAAACTTTATTTATTTTACAACAATTGTGAAGCAAGTTTTAACAACTTATATTAATCACTCTCGTTGGCTCGGATGAAAGCGTATATGATGTGGACATGCATGTGGTATAAAACCGGAGTACCCGGAGAAAACCCACCTGTCCGATCTGGCGACCATCGTACCATCTCACATACTTCCCGGTCCGAGGATCGAACCCGGGTAGCATTGGTGAGAAGCGAGCGCGCTAACCACTGTACAAATGGGGACATCCTGATATAGTTTGATGTTGTGGTTATAACGCTTGATTCACAACGGGAAACACGAAACTCATGTACATTTGAATTGTACAAGTGAATGCGTGTCTTACTAAATGATGCATTTGTTGTTATTACAGATGGCCTATCAGTCGTGCGATCAAAACCCATCTATTCAACATATAGGTTTGGATGGACATATTTCAACTCATTCAAATTTATTTTTCACCATTCTGTAAACTATGCAGATTAACTCACTTATATATAATAATAATAATAATTTGTGTTTTATATAATGTTTTGTTGTGCCGTGTATATTTACCTTTCACATAAAAAAATTATTTTGTATTATTTTAACATCGTTTACTATCAAGTCATTCCAATGTATCTGTTTCCTAGCGTCCTTGTCGATCTACCTTTGTTATCTTCTACTATCATGCGCATGCGTCAGCTGTCTGCTCTAACATTGTTGACATCTACTATCATGCGCATGCGTCAGCTGTCTGTTCTAACATTGTTGACATCTACTATCATGCGCATGCGTCAGCTGTCTGTTCTAACATTGTTGACATCTACTATCATGCGCATGCGTCAGCTGTCTGCTCTAACATTGTTGACATCTACTATCATGCGCATGCGTCAGCTGTCAGCTGTCTGCTCTAACATTGTTGACATCTACTAGCATGCGTACGCGTGAGCAATCGCTTCCTTGGATATATTTCACCTGCTACGATTAATTATCTTCCACAGACGGATCTGTAGTCCAGTGGTAACACCCTGGACTGGTAATCCAGGGATTACAGGTTCGATCCGCCGTCTGACCCTAATACGTGGGACTTTAAACAGTATCGTGACGGTGCTTTACACCGTGCACGTAAATGAACAAGAGGAGACTCTGGAATAGGTATCTCTCTGTACCATTGCACTATCCTCCAAAAATCTAAAATGACTAATCTCTTCAGGAGGCGTCGCTCATATGGGCAACCGATAGCGACGATACATAAGCGTAAAACACACACTTATCTTCGACAGGCGGGTATCCAGTCCAGTGGTTAACACGATGGACTTGGAATCCAGGGATCGCAGGTTCTGACCTTAATAAAATTAACAGTCTTTCAGATGAGACTTTAAACCGATGTCTTTTGTCTGTGTTTTATACCGTGCACGTAAAAGAACGAAAGGAGAATGGGTATCTGTCTGTATCATTGCAATATCCTCCAAAAATCTAAAATGATTAATCTCTTCAGGAGGCGTCGCTCATATGGGCAACCGGTAGCGACGATAAATAAACGTAAAACACACACACAAAATAAACTTTAACCGCTCCCATATTACAACCAGTTGCATTGTGACGTTTAGTTATGGACTGCACTGCGCAAACCAGTCTGAAGGCTTCAAATGTCCCCCCAAAAAGCTTTTGGCAGAACATATTGTAATTGGTTCAAGTCGTGGTCGTGGCTTCGTTGGTATGTTCTGTCCCGTCTGCATTGCAGAAAATAAAGACGGTGCATTGTCTGCATCAAACTTTGACAATGTCTTCGTCGTAAATGCATGGATTTGCTAACTGGACGGATTAACCAAAAAGCACGGATCTGCAAACTGCCCACAGAGAAGCCGTGGAAAATGTTACAACGGTTCTGAAATATATCTATCTTCCTCTAATGTCGAACCCCTCGCGGGGATGTAGACATGTAGAAATCTACGAGAGATGTAGACGAAATGTTACCGGGAGGAGTTATTACGGAGAGAAACAACAAGCAATGCAACAACACAGAACTAGGATTTTCAACGTATCATTTAAGGAATGAATCAATGATTAATAGTTTCCATCGAGGTATGAACTACATTGGGCGTGTTTTAAAATTAGCTTGGATGCCCACGTTCATACCCCCGATGGAGCTTAACCAGCGATTCATTACTTATATATACAATTATTCTTTTCAATGACACAACGAAAGTATAGCACACTTTGCATTTAAAATGTTTTAGTCCAGATTTGCAACTTACCGTGTGCCGGAACAGGTAAATAGAGCACTTGGAACAGCGTCAGCTGTTTAACACACGCCTTTTCTCGCGACGAACGTTGTCTAACACTGCGAATGCGCATGCCCGTAGCTTCGAGTGCGGATGTCAGCTGCATAGCATTAGTTGGAAACCCTCATACGAACATGTATACAATCAGAGCACATACGTTAGTTTATACAAATTTATTTTAGCTCGATTGCGAAACAAGTTATTTCAACTTAGATACATCACTCTCGAGACCTCATTCCTGATGGAATCCATCGCCACGAGGGAGAGAGAAGAGGCAACGTGGAATTGCCTTGCCTAAGGGCACAATCGTAACGGCTCCAGTGGGGCTCGAACCCCGGACCTGAAGCGAACGCGCATCCACTGCGCTATCACGACTTCCGGCATATATGTTCATCGAAGGAAATGCAATAGCTATGTAAATATGTCATATTACGATGCAGCTATTATCCATGCAGCCTAACATGGCACCAGATGTATGGAAATCGCGTTCACAATGTAAATTAGTTCAGGGCGAGCATTCCATTTGCACCCCCCCCCTCTCCATGCAAGTCGCACCAACAGTGATCATATTTGGCCAAACCACTTGTGTGAGACAATCGGAGTACCCGGAGAAACGCCATTGTCCGATTTGGCGACCACCATACAAGCTCGCATACTTCACGGTGGTCCAAGGATCGAACCCGGGTGTCAGTGGTGAGAATTGACCGTGCTAACCACTACGCTAATTTAATTGAGGGGATTTAATCTCGAGGTACACTCTAATATGGGGTTAAAGTTTAAACTTAATTTATTTTACAACGATTGCGAAGCAAGTGCTAACAACTTATATTAATCACTCTCGTTGGGCGGATGAAAGCGGATGGCCAGAGTACCCGGCGACCACAGTACCATCTCATATGCTTCCCGGTCCGAGGATCGAACCCAGGTTGCATTGGTGAGAAGCGAGTGCGCTAACCACTGCCTATCGGACCGCCTTGGTAATTATGGTGTTAATGGTTATCATAATACACTTAATGATTTTGGTAATAAAAGTGCATCGTTGTGACGTACATTGTAGTCTTGCGTGAATGTTAATACACTATGTAGTCGATCGTGGACAATCTGCGAGATATTTACCTGATTTAGATCTTCTCCCGTTCGATCAATTACGTAGAATTCATATCTGAGAGAGGCGAGCGCTTAACTAGGTAATGTATGAGAAATACTATATCTCTGAATGTCAAAGCGAATGACAGGGCAATGAAATATAAATAAATTAAATAATATTCTAACACGACCCAGCTAATAACATACATACTTGTAGAGTAAAATCCACCTCGTGTTATTCTGCGATATACCTACCTTGAACTATGCTGCGCGCACCGTGTTTTGGCTATTCCATTTATACAATGCGTGTAAGGTTTTATGAATGAAAGTCACGTGATATGTGTAAAAAATTGTCCGTCTTGTTTTTCTGTTAAGTAACGTTTCAGTAACTATTCTGTACAGTTTTATTTGACAAAATAAATAAAATTATTAATCAGTTACAACTTTTGTTCATTTATGTCCTGCTCGTTGTCTAGCATAGGATGTGATAGGCTCAGTGGAACTCTGATGGGAGAATGAAACAATAAAACCTGAATGGTTGGAAAAGGACATTTTTATTAAAATGTCAGAAAACAATAAATATTTATAACAGTAGTTCTACAATGTAGTAAGTACAGATTATACTAAAACGAACTACTGCTAATGATTTGCCCAAGGCTAATACAGATTGTTTCAGATAGCCATATCTGGGCAAACCAAAAACCGCAGAAGCAAATAAAACACAATAGTAAAAACTAAATGACACGAATCTAAAGGCAGGTGTCTATTGAACTAACAATTAGTAATAACACGACAATAGTAAAAGCACAAAACCCTGGTGGTGGATGGGGTGGTGGTGGTAACTATTTGTTTTTCGCAGTAAGTGCGTCTTCTTCAAAATATAAGAATTAATGGCCCACCTAGATGGCGATTGGCCTGGACGTGTCATGTGACCGCAATGCATTTGATTGGATGGAACGTGGTCATGCCTAATTCCCTTACATAATCACCCAGGGTGGAGACGTCCCGGCCTCTGTAAATAATGACTCTCGTACATAAAACATTTTATGCTTTTCATAAAATTACATTTATGTCCTGCTCGTTGTCTAGCATAGGATGTGATAGGCTCAGTGGAACTCTGATGGGAGAATGAAACAATAAAACCTGAATGGTTGGAAAAGGACATTTTTATTAAAATGTCAGAAAACAATAAATATTTACAACAGTAGTTCTACAATGTAGTAAGTACAGATTATACTAAAACGAACTACTGCTAATGATTTGCCCAAGGCTAATACAGATTGTTTCAGATAGCCATATCTGGGCAAACCAAAAACCGCCAAAGAGAAACCGCCCAGATCCACGAGTCTAACGCAACTATGATATATATGAAATGCTAGCGAACCTATAATTAAGGAGAGCAATAAACCAACGCTCCCACCACGATATACCTGCATGTAATTTTAATTAACAAGATTAAGGTTAATACCCTCGAAGCTATTATTGAAACCATAGTAGAACTTGACTAGCCTGACCATGCGGCGAGACTGTACCTGTACTACCGGTACTATATACATTGTACATGTAAGAAAAACAAAACACAAATATACATATTTACAGCATTCAGCGAATAGCTAGCTGCATGTACAGTGTACTAAACACCTTACAATACACTCCAAACCGGCGCGTGTATAGCCTCCGCCGTTTGCAGTTTTGTACAGGTCGCCAGGTTATTCGCTGAATTAAACAGAGCTATAATTGAACTAAGACCGTAATGTTTTATAACTCGGTAACGAAAATGCTATGCACGCCGTAATCTATATTATACAGTAAACGTGGCCCACAACAAACGACTCTAGCATACTCCTGGCTTGTTATGTCCCCATAGTTTAATAGAACTTGGGAAATATACGGAAATGTTCCTGAAGCAGTATTCTCCAGATCGTTTGTTGTAAGTGGATGCCACTGTAGCACGTGTAATTGTATATTAGATCTATTGAATGAATGCCCCTGCTTTGTTACAGTAGGCTTCACTATTGGCCACCGGCCTAAATGTCGTTATCATGCTGATCATGCACCGTTGGTTACAAGTCTCTACTTCTATTACCGTAGACTTCTCTATATATATATATACACACTTATAATACTAGTGACTCCAAGCCCCGGCTTTACTACCGTAGACTGTTATATAATACTATTGGATACAAGCCTCGGCTTTATTACCGTAGACTGTTATACAATACTATTGGACACAAGCCTCGGCTTTATTACCGTAGACTGTTATATAATACTATTGGATACAAGCCTCGGCTTTATTACCGTAGACTGTTATATAATACTATTGGATACAAGCCTCGGCTTCGTTACGTTTTTCTGTTAAGTAACGTTTCAGTAACTATTCTGTACAGTTTTATTTGACAAAATAAATAAAATTATTAATCAGTTACAACTTTTGTTCATTTATGCACTAGATTGATATTTTCCATAAAAAAATAACGCCATTACGCGGGAGGAAATATCGAAAGCCAAATGCAGCGGAGTAGCACGGCGTTTGAAGACAATTTTCCTTTATTAGAAGTAAGACGTGTTAGAATCGAAATAATAAGTATCAACCGTGGTATATCCCAGAATAACCCTCGTGTGTCGTTCTTATGCGTAGAAATATATCACTCAGGCCTTCGTGATATATTTCTACGCATAAGAACTTCAAACTCGGGTTATTCTGCGATATACCACGGTTGATACTTATTATTTCTTAAATAACATGTTGTACAATTATCATATCAGTCACTATCATAAATAACCATACATCAAGATGTATCTCCCCGGAAGTAGTGACCGGAAGTAACGGACTGCAATAACCATATAATGGACAGACGGATATGTAGTCCAGTGGTAACACGCTGTACTGGTAATCCAGGGATCGCAGGTTCGATCACCCGTCTGACCCTAATAAAAGTAACAGTCCTTCAGATGGGACTTTAAACCGAGGTCTCGTGTCGGTGCTTTACATCGTGCACGTAAAAGAACCAGAGGAGAATCAGTGGGTCTCTGTCTGTATCATTGCACTATCCTCCAAAAATCTAAAATGATTAATCACTTCAGGACGTCGCTCGTATGGGCAACCGGTAGCGACGATAAATAAACACATTAGTTTATACACATTTATTTTAGCTCGATTGCGAAACAAGTTCTTACAACTTATATTAATCACTCTCAAGACCTCATTCCTGATAGAATCCATCGCCACGAGGGAGAGAGAAGAGGCAACGTGGACTTTAAAATGCCTTGCCTAAGGGTATCGGCTGTGGGGGCTCGAACTCCGGGCCTTTCGCACATGAAGCGAACGCACTACAACTGCGCTATAATGACTGAATAACCACAAAACACAATAAATAATTATGCTGGTATTAGTGTCACGGTTATTTATTTACCCATAATTCCATATAATTCCTATTTATGGGTGTAAATAATTAATTAAATACTGATAATTGACTTAATTAGGTAGAGTTCAACCTTTTTCTCTAACCCAATAATCACTTTTGGGACAAGAGACTAGAAAATCTCAATGTATCAACGTGAGATGAAAGCTTTACACCGGTAAATATTTATATACAGTGATATATACGATATACAGTGATACATACAGTGATATATGCGACAGTGATATATACGATATACAGTGATATATGCGACAGTGATATATACGATATACAGTGATATATACGACATACAGTGATATATGCGACAGTGATATATACGACATACAGTGATATATAGGATATACAGGGATATAGAATATATACAATATACAGTGATATATACAGTGATATATACGATATACAGTGATATATACAATATACAGTGACATATACGATATACAGTGATATATACAATATACAGTGATATATACGATATACAGTGATATATACGATATACAGTGATATATACGATATACATTAATATATACGACAGTGATATATACGATATACATTAAAATATACGACAGTGATATATACAGTGATATATACGATATACATTAATATATATGACTGATATATACGATATACAGTGATATATACGATATACAGTGATATATACGATATACATTAATATATATGACTGATATATACGATATACAGTGATATATACAGTGATATATACGATATACATTAATATATACGACTGATAAAACGATATACAGTGATATATACGATATACAGTAATATATATGACTGACATATACGATATACAGTGATATATATACAGTGATATATACGATATACAGTGATATATACAGTGATATATACGATATACAGTGATATATACGATATACAGTGATATATACGATATACAGTGATATATACGATATACAGTGATATATACGATATACAGTGATATATACGATATACAGTGATATATACGATATACAGTGATATATACAGTGATACATACGATATACAGTGATATATACGATATACAGTGATATATATACAGTGATATATACGATATACAATGATATATACGATATACAGTGATATATACGATATACAGTGATATATACGATATACAGCGATATATACGATATACAGTGATATATATACAGTGATATATACGATATACAGCGATATATACGATATACAGTGATATATATACAGTGATATATACGATATACAGTGATATATACGATATACAGTGATATATATACAGTGATATATACGATATACAATGATATATACGATATACAGTGATATATACGATATACAGTGATATATACAGTGATATATACAGTGATATATACGATATACAGTGATATATACAGTGATATATACAGTGATATATACGATATACAGTGATATATACAGTGATATATACGATATACAGTGATATATACAGTGATATATACAGTGATATATACGATATACAGTGATATATACGATATACAGCGATATATACGATATACAGTGATATATACGATATACAGTGATATATACGATATACAGTGATATATACGATATACAGCGATATGTACGATATACAGTGATATATACGATATACAGTGATATATACAGTATACAGTGATACATACGATATACAGTGATACATACGATATACAGTGATATATAAGATATACAGTTATATATACAGTGATATATACGATATACAGTGATATATACGATATACAGTGATATATACGATATGCAGTGATATATACGATATACAGTGATATATACAGTGATATATACGATATACAGTGATATGTACGATATACAGTGATATATACAGTGATATGTACGATATACAGTGATATATACAGTGATATGTACGATATACAGTGATATATACGATATACAGTGATATATACAGTGATATGTACGATATACAGTGATATATACGATATACAGTGATATATACAGTGATATGTACGATATACAGTGATATATACAGTGATATGTACGATATACAGTGATATATGCCACAGTGATATATACGATATACAGTGATATTTACGATATACAGTGATATATACGATATACAGTGATACATACGATATACCGTGATACATACGATATACAGTGATATATACGACAGTGATATATACGATATACAGTGATATATACGATATACAGTGATATATACGATATACAGTGATATATACGACAGTGATATATACGATATACAGTGATATATACGATATACAGTGAGATATACAGTGATATATACAGTGATATATACAGTGATATATACAGTGATATATACGATATACAGTGATATATACAGTGATATATACAGTGATATATACGATATATACAGTGATATATACAGTGATATATACAGTGATATAGATAAGATCGAGTGGTCCAGATCCAATGCTCTGTGGTGTGTGCTATCACACTATTTGAAGTGGACTCTTATTGAGCATCATTGGTATAGGATATCAGCCGAAAACGATCCAATATGTAAAATATTGGACTGTGTGAGGCGCGTAACGCCGAATACAGTACCAATAACTTACATATTGGATCCGTTTGAGGCTTATATCTTGCTTAAAACACACATACTTGTATAATAAGATCCTACTAATTAAAATTGTTAATTTCGTACATGTACGCTTAGGATTTAATATAATACGCAGGCCTTTTGACAGCAGTCCAATATTAATAATAATGGACTGCAAGTACAAAGGTATGACGTCACGACAGTGTTTCAATGGGCGTTAGAGTTCAACACAATATGGACATATTGCTGGATGAATCCATAAAGAAATATCGATAAATCAATATTATTAATTTGCCATCATCATTGTATTCTACCTTGATTACAATACTGGTGGCGCCACTGTGGCTGAGTGGTTAAGGTCACGTACAGCATTTTGAAGAGTATAATGTTCTTGACCGAGTATGTTTTTCTTTTGAATCAATTTTTTTGCCGGCCTTCAAATCCACAGACACAATCACTTTTGTATGTCCTATGGGCTTATAATATAGTAGGCTGATAAAAGTCAAACAAAACAAACGTCGCGATCTAATCGGGGTCATTGCTATGTTCTCCATTTTGGATGAGATCGGATGCAAAGGAATGCTGTTGCCTCATTGGTTAAAAAATGAATCAGAAAATCCGATTGAAAGCGTTAGCCAATGAACGACCACTATGTATTCACCGCGGAGACTATTTAAAATGGATAACACAGCGACATTGCTGAGTAGATTGCTCTGTATGCTGAGACTGCAGACAGTGTGTTTCCAGAGAGAACGACTGACTTTAGCGAAGTAGGTAGTGCAGTGGGATGTCGAGCTGCTATCAGTATTACACAGTGTAAACCGACTAGAACGCAATGTTATCGAAGACAAAGAACAACACAACTTATATGCGGCTATTTAATATTAATAAATAGGTCATTCTTGTGTTATTTGACAGATTTCCAGCAAGCATCAGTGTGACTAGAAGGTTATAAAACTTTTCTCCAATCTCAATACTCAGTCTCAATCGTCTGATTGGTTCAGCTGGCAATAACACCCAGAATCAACCAATCAGATCACTTGAGCTTGAGTTAGAGATCTGAGAACAGTTTTATAACCTCGGGCCATCATCATGCCTTAAGGTCGCGATCTCAGTAACCTGGTCGTTATTGATTAGTTGTTCTCGTTGCGTTTTCAGCATGATTGTGTTTTACGTTTATTTATCGTCGCTACCGATTGCCCATATATGAGCGACGCTTCCGGAAGAGATTAGTCATTTTAGATTGTTGGAGGATAGTGCAATGATACAGACAGAGACCCATTCCAGAGTCCCCTCATTTACGTACACGGTGTAAAGCACCGACACGAGACCTCGGTTTAACCTCCCATCTGAAAGACTGTTAATTTTATTACGGTCATAAGGGGGATCGAATCTGCCACTGATTGTGTTGTTTCCGTTGTTTGCCGTTGTTTGCCTTATACATATTTGTAAATTTATCCATGGGGCGCTTTCATTACGCAGTATAATTACGTAATCATGTACATAGACGTTGTTGTTTTTGAAAGCATTACCCGCATCTTTGTTCCATGTTAAATGTGTATGTATAAATCCATAAGTTCATCCTCATCTCACCATCGCATCATTGTCATTCTTATAGAATGTAACATTGTATGTTTGTATATAAAGAAAAACTGTACAGTTTAAGTTATTAAAGCATTCATCTTCTTCTTCTTCTAATAACTCACTGTATATCGTCTATATCAAATAACACAGTTGTTTAGTGTATTCCGGACCACTAGCGACGTTTTTGCGTGTTATTTGTTAACAGATAATGCTATGCGTCGGATTTTTTAATAAAAAGAAACATAAATTGCTTCAATGTAAAACAAGAAACAGTTTGTGAATAATAATGCAGCGATCATTGATATTTACACACTCTAGTGACCTAACCATTTCAGTCATATCCGGTTCACTTCCGGCAGTTCCGGATCACATTGTGGGTGTTCTCAAAGCGGTTTGGGAACATTGTCAACAGGTAATAAGTCACTAAATTCAAAGTGTAGAAGGTATTTTGACATTGAATATACAAATTGGGTAATTCATTTTTTCAATTAATCAATTATAATCGTATAGTTAGTGAACAAGACATCATGGTTACATTTTCTTTATTCAAATGACTAGACTGTGTATGGGTATACACATTACATCAATTATAATATTGCAGAACAATTATTTATCAATCCAAAGCTGGTTTTCAAACAACACTAACAGTTCATGTATTTTTTTTCTAAATAAAAGAAACATTCATAGCTGAACCATCTTTCATTTGATCTAATGTGGAGTGTAATATGCACACATTACTTTCAAAGTTACAAGGTGAACATTTGATAAAATATGAGCAGGGAATAACAGCACCCCCACCTTTCTCGCTAGGTGCCGGCCAGGGGGGGGAAGCTTGGGCAAGGTTCACCAGTGGTGATGGCATAAATGCTACCTTTCTCATCTAGAACAGTTCTGAAAAACCCTGCTAATATCCTAGGTACATGACCAATGGGCAGACCTGCAATATCACATAATTTTAATTGTCGGGTTTGATCTGTGACAAGGTCATGAACATTTTCATTAAATGTCTCAAGGTCTGGCAACCACACGAGGCAGGCCTCCATGTCTGCAATGTTAGTGTATTCACGGTCCACCCTAAGTTGAGTTGGAGGGTCTGTAATCGGTGACCTGATCTGGTATGCATGGTATCCCTTTATCACACAATTTTCCAACACAATTGTCTTCAACAAACTAGGATCAGTTGGATTTGAAGGACCTGGAACTGGCTCACTGGTTCTTACCTGAAAGTATTCAAATTATGACATGTGTATTTATAAGAATATGCAAGGCCGTAGCAACGTTGAAGCACACCGAAGCCGTGGCCTCGGTCATATTTTCACGATTTTTAAAAATCAAATTATAACCGGATAAAGATCGTAGTATGTATGTGGTAATAGGTATGTGCTCCAACTTGGAATGGCGTATCAGATGACAGTTTTCAAAATTTTCCAGGGGGGGGAGCATGCCCCCCCCCCCGGACTCCCCTAGCAAGTATCCCCTTCAGGCTCTCGATCATCTACCACCATCCCTCAAGAATTGTCAGGTTGGCCTCGTTTGAACCTCTGCCTACGACACTGATATGTAATATATAAATAATGAATGAAATACATTTACTAAGAATAACTTGTGAACTCTTATGTCATAACGGGGAAAGTGAGGTTTGATAAGACAACATTGTGAGGTTTGATAAGACAACATTGGCTTATAAATGTATGTACATTAAAGTTTGATTAATTAATGGTAATTTCAAGGCGATACATCGTTCTATTAACATAATATAAGTACATTATCAGATAACAGAATTTGCTACGGCACATTACTGTATATGACTTTAGTATATGATTTAAACTCACACTTTTCACAAAAGAAATCATCATCATTAACTACTGGGTCTTCACTGCTGCACTCAGAGTGCAACCACTGGTCACAGAGGTCGCACTGTAGCCATGCACGTTCGATTCCACACACTTGGTCCTCCGCAGCCCAGGATACTTTGCAAAACATACATGTCAAATTTTGCGAATTCGCATTTCTGTTTTGTTTATTTTGTCTTTTTCCAGATGACTCAGCCTGTGTGCTGGAAGTATTTCTTTTGTTCATTCTTTTCCTAATTTTACTTTTAGCTGTTTTCTTCTGTTCTTGGGCCATATACTTCTTTCTTGCCTTTATTTCCCTTTCTCTAAATGATCTAATTTTACTTAAGCTTTTCAGAGACATAGCACGTAGTGAAGCTGACGATGTGAGGTTGTCTGGTAAGTCCTGAAGTTGTGATTTTCGTTTTAACTTCTTCGGCCCAGCTGATGGAAAGGTAAGCGCCTCTTTCATTGTTGGTGAAATCATCAAAGATTGTATGTGAACGTATTCTGGACTACGTGCACATGCGGTTGTTGCCAGCAGATCCAGTCCATCTGCAGCCTCATTTTCAACACTTTTTTCACAGTATGCAGATGGCGTACTATGTACCTTTTCAGATACCGCAGTAGCTAGATTGCATACAACAGTTATATTCTCCGAAGTTCCAGTTTCGTTTGTGGCGGTTTCACATGTTGTTTCCGACAAAAGCTTCTTGTACACATCAAAACATGGGGATTGTCCTCGAATATCATAACCGTCTTGTAGACGTTGAGTGTACTTGGCTTTTGTAGGTGTTGTCAGCACACTTTCTAATGCCTTAAGAGCCAAGAATGGTCCACTTGGCTGTTGGATACCTGACTTTGCTGTTGATTCATCGGGTGAACATTCTGTATAAGATTTGGACTCCACTGTGACTGACTCTACACTACTGAATGTGATACCTGGCTTAACATGCTGTTTTGTGATCACAGTACCATCCACTGGGTAGATTCCTGATGACCGAAAGGCAGTGGTAACAGTCAAGGGCTTATAAAACAGAAGAAATGCCTCTTTCAGTTTTTCAGCAAAGTTCTCTTTGCTGATTGGTGTACCTGGACTATTTCTAGTGTGGGTCCTGACAACCTGGTGCCATCTTTGTTTCAGGGGTCCAAATACTCCTACATCAAGCGGCTGCATCAAATGAGTAGCATTTGGTACAATGCGATAAAGTTCAATGCCTCTTTGACTAGCTAATTCAAATGCCGACATAGAAAAGTGACTGCTGACACTGTCTATCAATAGGACCACAGGGCGGTCTGTACCGGCATACAAATGGAAGTGATCTAGAAACTTCTGAAAGGTAGTGGCATCCATCCATCCTTTTTTGGTGTAAGCTATATCAGATCCATACATTGCACCTGTCAATGGATTGTAGCCTCTGGGTTTAGGTTCTGGATAAACAAAATATGGCGGCATTATTGTCCCATCAGCTGATCCACAAAACATGACTGTAAAACGTTGCTTACTGTGGCCACCAGACAGATGAGGTACTTGTGACGGATGTTCTGCTCTTGTGGGACCAATGACTTTGCCTGACACACTTCCCATGCTGAAACCAGTTTCATCTGCATTCCAAATGCATTTGGGTTTACCAATCAACCCCTTTGATGACAGAAATTCTCTGAATGCACTGTACCACTGGTCAGTCTTCTCTTTCGTCAATTTTGCTCGGCAGGTTTCTAAAGGCGTTTCATTTCTCATTTGAATTAAGTGCCTGTTCCTTGTCATGAAGGCATAATACCAATCGTAGCCAGGTCTATTGTTGGTAAATGGGGTCACTTTACTTTCCTTTATCACAATTTTCTGTACACTGTCCAAGAATTCTGCTGGCTTTAAGCCCATGCCCCGATTGGCCATTTCCTGAAGCCAACGTGCCATTGCCTCTTCTTCGGTTTTATTAAAAATGGGCATTGGTCCATTTCGACGTTCTATTTCAACGTCTCCAGAAAGTCGTCTTTGCAAATAGCCGTATGATAAACCATAAAGTTCTGATGCTTTTCGAATGGTTACCTGTTTTTTCTCGATTGCTAGTAGCGCTCTTCTACATCTCAGTGGTTTTCCTGGGGAGCCTTTCTCATATTTCTTCTTTATTGATTGAGCCTTCCTTACAGACGGGCTGTGCTTTGCTTTCCCCATTTCTGAAAATAACAGATCATCTACATTGTATTCAAAGTGGTTTACACTCCTATGTGTGTACATGTATATTCTTAAAGTTGTAGTCGTAGATGTTAATGGAAACAAACTAGCACAACTCTCATTTAAAACATCGTATCTTTTCCTAAGAAAACTCCAAAATGGTCATACAATGTCTACATTTGTTCTTTAAAATATTATCACACTACATTGTTTTACGTATTTTGCCAAAATACTATACATAATCATTTGTTTGACAGGTAAAAATACATTTGAGAAAAGCCCCACATTGAGAGTCACGTGATCCGTAACTAACTAAATGACCAAATTCATTTTGCCACATGGTGCATTCTACCGAGACGACTGATAGTATTTGGGCTTATTGTGGTTTATGGAGAACATATTCATCATCATTTTAATGTGTAGTTATGATGCATTGACATATACTTACCAGTAATACTTTCTTGATTTTACAGGTCATCCACCATTTTCCGGTACTTTTTTCAAGTGTGCGCGCGCGGGCGAGTTTCGTCACCGTTAAAAATGTAGGTCGTGAAGGTCGCAATTTGTAAACAATGACAAAATTAATTGTTTAAAATAGATTGCTCTTTCAATATCAAACAATGGTTTACAATAATATTGATCACCTGTTTCATATTTTAAATGTTTCATTTGCCTTGATCCAGAACTCACCAAGATCCGGAATACACTAAACAACTGTAACTATTAAGAAAATAGAAAATTGATTGTTTCTCACGGCTGTACTCCAATCGGAAACATTGGAGTTAAACTGACACCCGACCAAACAACAACTGTCTTCGCCTTCACATTTGTAAGATGCATTTTACTGCTACAGTTGAACAATTATTCGTTTCATTTTGTAGTATGCAACTGGAAACGAGTTGAGTGTTCCCGAAGCTAGAAAATAAAGCAAATTCTACCGACTCAGAAGACAGAATGATATGGCGCCAAAATTGACTAGTCGTCTGCTCGTTTCATACATACTCTGGTTGTGTTATTCGTGCGCTCTGGTTGTCGGACAATATGCTCCTGTCTGTAAGAAATGTTTTACTATTATAGAGTGGTAGAACCAATGCTCGACGCATATTATATGTGAATTAAACTTATATAATACACGAGCATTGGTTCCACTACTATACTTATATACACGCCATTAAAGCGACACTACATCGGTGAAAATACAAATTTCTATATAATGTAATTTCCAGTCATATGGTATAATTTTTTCTCTCCAAATATTTGCCTCAAAAACACGGTATTTCAACTAATAAACAAGCGTCGATCACTACGTTTGTATTACATAACAAGATAATGTACATAGGGTCAACGCCCATGCGCAATGCAACTCGTATATCTCGAACAACACGATTGGTGATACATATTTACAGTTATATCTCACATGTGTGCCTATACATATTTATTTTTAGACTTATCTAAATTTAAATTATCTCCAAACAACAGTATCACGCATTTCACGCGTAAACAACTCTGTTTATCGATTGAAAATTAGTAGTCTACTTATTTCGGAAGATTTTATAGCCGCAATGTTAATAATACGTAAAAACACATGTTTGTGTTTTTTGCATGACAGTATGTAATGTCGCTTTAAACAACTGTCGTTTTATAACCGTCTTAGACGATGTGATTAACGTCCGCCGTTGGGAACGGCGCTGCGTCAGCCGCGTCTGATCAGGATCTATGTTGCTTGCTCTTTCCGACAGGTGCTTCAGCTCCACTGTCTGAAGAGCAATCAGCATATATATCCTGACCAGACAGCAAGTTCTCTTCTGGTTCTCTTCTGTGTGATTTACGTATATCTATCGTCGATACCGGTTGTCCATATGAGCCACGCCTCCTGAAGAGATTAGTCATTTTAGATGTTTGGAAGATAGTGCAATGATACAGACAGATACCCATTCCAGAGTCTCCTCTGGTTCTATTACGTGCACGGTGTAAAGCACCGACACGAGACCTCGTTCTAAAGTCCCATTTGAAAGACTATTAATTTAATTTGAGTCAGACGGGCGATCGAACCTGTGATCCCTGGATTACAAGTCCAGCGTGTTACCACTGGACTACAGATCCGCCTATGCTCATTACTGTCATTGTTCGATCGGTAATAATATTATATAATACTAGAAATACCTCAGTTTCATGTTTATACATTCATAGTGAGTTGGGACGTATGTTCTCCTAGTCGCATTGTCGTGACCTTGACCGGTGGTGCTGATGGCGGAATCATCTACATCAAAGGATATGGTTCCGCCTGCAAGCAGGATACGTTCGCTGTAGAAACAACACACGAGTTTGAGTTCGATGCCTGTGGCATAGGTGTTGCTGTAAGTACTATGTACGTGTATAATATATATAGTTTATACACATTTGTTTTAGCACGATTGCGGAACAAACGCAGCATTAGCTTAATCGCACTCGAGACCTCATTCATGATGTAATCCATCGATATTACTTAATCGCTCTCGATACCACATTCATGATGGAATCCATCGCCATTATTTAATCGCTCTCGAGACCTCATTCATGATGGAATACATCGCCATTACTTAATCGCTCTCGAGACCTCATTCATGATAGAATACATCGCCATTACTTAATCGCTCTCGAGACCTCATTCATGATAGAATACATCGCCATTACTTAATCGCTCTCGATACCTCATTTATGATGTAATCCATCGCAATTACTTAATCGCTCTCGAGACCTCATTCATGATGGAATACATCGCCATTACTTAATCGCTCTCGAGACCTCATTCATGATGGAATCCATCGCCATTATTTAATCGCTCTCGAGACCTCATCCATGATGTAATGCATAGCCATTACATAATCGCTCTCGAGACCTCATCCATGATGTAATCCATCGCCATTACTTAATCGCTCTCGAGACCTCATTCATGATGGAATCCAAGTGTTTTTACTATGGACATTATCACAATGGTTCTAGGTGGGCTCGAACTAGTAACACTTTAGTTGTGGGTCGTACCCTGTTGCCAGTATCCACTAAACAATGGCGTATCTATTTAGTCGATGTACTACGCTTTCATCCGCGCCAACAAGAGTGATCAATATAAGTTGTTTGAACTTGCTTCGCGATCGTTGTAAAGTTTAATCAATAATACGGGAACCTAAGTGGCCGTGTTGATACGGTCGTATACTTCAGCACTTGTTCAGGTTCGAATCCCACTGAGGTGTTTTTTATGTGAAGAAGCTATTCACCTGTCTTGCTAACCCCCGAAACAACATCAGTAAGTAATATGTGCTGTACAATGCTCATATGCTAATTTATATTTTTCAGGAAACATATTTTACAATTATTGTCCAGAAAAACCCATTATACCAGAAAGGGGGTGATCTTCAAGAATCATTATTATGTATTTACGATCTCAGCGATATATCGGTTGGGAATGGACTCGATATCGGGTAAGTTGTTACATGTTTCTACGGTATCCACGATATCAACGATATATCGGTTGGGAAAACACAGGATGTCGGGTAAGTCGTTCCACGTGTCTACGGTATCCACGATATCAACGATATATCGGTTGGGAAAGCACACGATGTCGGGTATGTTGTTACATGTGTCGATGGTGTCCACGATATCAGTGATATATCGGTTGGGAACGGACTCGATATCGGATAACTTGTTACATGTGTCGATGGTGTCCACGATATCAGCGATATATCGGTTGGGAACGGACTCGATATCGGATAAGTTGTTACATGTGTCGATGGTGTCCACGATATCAGCGATATATCGGTTGGGAACGGACTCGATATCGGGTAAGTTGTTACATCTGCCTATCGTATTCACGATATCAACGATATCTCGGTTTGGAATGCACACGATGTCGGGTAAGTCGTATATCAGTTTTAGCTTGACTAAATTGAGTTTATCTTCATATATACAGTCAAACTTGTACAAGAGACCACCACTGCACGAAATCACAATTTTAACTGCACGAATTCACGATTTAAATATCACTAATTATTTTTTTGACGTGAATTCGTGAAGATTAAATCTTGAAATCGTGAATTCGTGTAAGTTCATATCGGGATTTCATGAATATCGCCGGTCAGTCGTACACTGTGAGTCGATTTGCCGGCAACCGTTCGATTGTAAATTCGAGTCGATTTGCCGGCAATCGAACCGTACTTTGCATTGTTCTATCTTGAAACAAAACCGATTTATTTCAGTGACAAAGACGACGATGCCGGCATCAATAAAACTGTGAAGCCGACTGCGCATATGAACCTTTATAAAAATGGCGTCGATGTTGGCGGAAGTGACGTAAAACTAACCGATCTTGTTACCATGATAATACAATTGGACGATGAGTTTTTAGGTTTGTATTAAATAGTGCAGGAATTTGATCGTATATAATAATACTAAGTAAACATTCTAAGCATTTATCCTCAGAAATGACCGTTAATAAATACGTTTTTAATAAATATTGCTCTTTTAAACCGGCAGGTAAATTAAAAGTTTATTCGTAGCAACGCATTATATTGAACCGTTGTATTTAAAGTTTAAACTTTAATTATTTTACAACGATTGCGAAGCAAGTTTTAACAACTTATATTAATCACTCTCGTTGGCGAGGATGAAAGCGTAAATGTGGTCATTCGTGTGGGAGGAAACCGGAGTACCCGGAGAAAATCCACCTGTCCGATCCTGCGACCACCGTGCCATCTCACATACTTCCCGGTCCGATGATCGAACCCGGGTTGCATTGGTGAGAAGCGAGCGCGCTAACCACTGCGCTAATCGTTGTATAAGGAAGGGTTGCCGTCGACTTTACTGTTTCAATTACTAAATGTATCATGCATTTAGCGAATAAATGCGTGATATTGAAGAAATGGCATTACTAGTGTAGACTAGTGTAGACCAAATGTGTGTGCCAAGTATTCATATATAATATATAGCCGCACGTGGGAGATATGATTAGGTGACTTTCAGGCTATACGAAATGTCCAACCTTACCAGGTTATATACAAAACTGTTTGTAAATGTCTGCAGTTTGTCAAACATGCGCCATAAATTGGCATAAATCGTGGCGTTCGGAGAAATCCAAGATGGCGTCCAAAATGGCCGCCATAAAGCGATAGTCCACTTAAAGGACTATAAATGGTCCAGAAGTTTACATTATGTGATTTTATTTAATTTGTTTTGTATTCATTTGTCAGAATATACATTGTCAATTGGATTGTATGCCATTTTTAAAAGAAATTATTGTACCATTTAAGAATATTATGCAAATTTACCGATTCAAATTGTCAAATTTAAGGGTTAGGGTTGTATTTTAAATTTTAGCTCAGAGTATTTCATGTAAATCATATGTAACCAATACATTATGTTATCGTATCGGAGATAAATTCCTTCATTCCGATCAAGTTTAGGCTTATGTTGTTTAAAGTAGTATTCAACAAGTTACAAAATTTCAGGAAAGATCTTTATGCACACCCTTTACAATGTCTTTTTTCCAGAGGATTTTGACATCAAGGCGAAGTCATGTACAGCCAACTTTATAGATCTTACAACAGAATTGTGAGTGACTTTCAGTTTTATCACATATAAATATCACTATACTTATGGGTTTCAAGTGTCTACATGTTGGTTTAAAGCGGAACTAAATCGTATGGAATAAAACTATTATAAAATTTGAAAATCTTAGGTACCAGTAGCAATGCTATTATCCATTGTTATATTATAATTTGAATAAATATTTCAGTCAGTGTTTTTGGAAATATAACAAACCGAAAGTGAAAGTACTGATAAATGTCTATATTTAAATCTAATGCATAGAGGCGTCGCTCATATGCTAATTTCTCAGAGCTTTGGCAGTTATGGAGAACACTTGTATTTAAACCGAGCTAAATAAGATGATAATGTGTGGATTTATTTACCCTTGCCAATGAAGAGCAGTCCCTGCTGCTACACGTATTAACACTGTGTCGGATTACCTACTTGTCACGTATATCATTTGCAGCTGCGCCGAAGACACTGATTTATTCCCCGAATTTGTTCACCTGACGCAAGGTGTTGTGACGTCATCGTTTGGCGCTTTCCGGACCACAGATCTAGGTGGCGGTTATGTGGAAATGGTTTACACGTGCACTATACAAGTTTGTCAAGGCCTGTGTTCACCCGTATGTATTCTAGCGAAGTTTATTCCAAAATGTTTAAATTCTGCCCAATCTATATGTGGATATCATTTGTGTATGTACGTATCTTTAACGTTGTATTTTCACAACCTGGATTGCGGGGTGGCGGTGCATCACGAGGTATAGCTTATAGTGCAGCTATTTGTGTATGTACGTATCTTTAACATTGTATTTTCACAACCTGGATTGCGGTGTGGCGGTGCATCACGAGGTATAGCTTATAGTGCAGCTATGTGTGTATGTACGTATCTTTAACATTGTATTTTTATAGCCGGGATTGCGGGGTGGCGGTGCATCACGAGGTATAGCTTATAGTGCAGCTATTCGGTCTACATAAAGTCGATACATCAGAGAATGTTTCTGACAAACACACTTTGCACTAATTTATCCAATATTTTGCACATTTTGATGCCAATTTTGCCTATATTTTTAAAAGGATATACATTTTACTACTAAGGAAAGTGCACAGTTTCTTTTTGGTATCAGTAAACTAATACACTGTATAATATTCGGACATAAATTATACTTAAACTACATACTTCTCATTTACTGCAGTCGACGTGCAATGGAAACGATAGCTGGGGAAGACGTAGACGTTCTTCCGACGCCGACGTTGTTATTGATGATCTGAACGTCGGCACAGCAATGTCCGTCGGTACCGATATTGACGTAACACCGACAGGTATGTTATTGAACTTGTATTCAAACACAGTTTGACGATGTAGTAAGGGCCCTGCTATATAGATGCGTCGTCTCTTGGCGTTCCTGAGACGCTATACGTCATATATCGACGTTCCTGAGACGTTGCTGAAGTTCTTAAAAATTGAATAAAATTGGTCAGGACGGATACTGTAGAAACAATACTATAATTTTAACTAACTAACACTTTCTTTCGCGGTTTTTCACGATTTTGTACATTTCAAATTAATTTGCATAGTTTTGATTTGTGACATATCCAGAAAAATATGGTGACTTGTATTGACGTTCAACATTTTGATCAAATGTACATATTTTCGGATATAGCTCTACATTCGGAAACAATATTTATTCACGAGAATCATTAATGACAGTGACACAATAAAACGGCGAGCAGAAATGACAGTGACACGAAAAAACGGCGAACCGGGATGACAGTGACACGATAAAACGGCGAGCCGATATGACAGTGATATGATAAAACGGCGATCCGATATGACAGTAACGTTAGTGTGCGAACGTATACAAGAATTTATATGCGTGAGAGGAGCTAGCTCCTTAAAACCGTAACGTTATTGTGCGGACGTATGCGAGACTTTATATGCGTGAGAGGAGCTCCTTAAAACCGTAACGTTATTGTGCGGACGTATGCGAGACTTTATATGCGTGAGAGGAGCTCCTTAAAACCGTAACGTTATTGTGCGGACGTATGCGAGACTTTATATGCGTGAGAGGAGCTCCTTAAAACCGTAACGTTATTGTGCGGACGTATGCGAGACTTTATATGCGTGAGAGGAGCTCCTTAAAACCGTAACGTTATTGTGCGGACGTATGCGAGACTTTATATGCGTGAGAGGAGCTCCTTAAAACCGTAACGTTATTGTGCGAACGTATGCGAGAATTTATATGCGTGAGAGGAGCTCCTTAAAACCGTAACGTTAGTGTGCGGACGTATACGTGGACTTTAGGTTAATACTTATAAATTTGTGAACAGCATGACATATAAATAATATTGCGTAAACTAACTGTTTTTATTATTATTAGAGTTAACAATAAAGATTCAAAACTGAAATATCAATTTTTATCACTTGTGATTCCTAGCATCTAAGCACTAACAATTATTGACCTCATCAACAGAAATGTGACTCTCTAGAGGAAGTCGTGGAAGTTGTGATAGCGTAGTGGTAGCGCGTTCTCTCCATGTGCGAAAGGTCAGGAGTTCGAGCCCTGCTTGAGCCGTTACGATTGTGTCCTAAAATAAATGTGTATAAATCTAACAACATCTTTCATAGACAGGCTCCAGTGGTTAACCAGTACTTGCTGCGTAAGACGCTGCCAACCTTTTCATATAAAGAGACACGGAACGTTCTGAGCTGGGCTCGAACCCGTGACCACCAGTGATGATAGAGTACAGTGGTATACAAGGAGAAAAATTATATAAGACTCTGTCTTTCATTCTAATCTTTTTTCTGTAGTTTGTGATGTCTGCATTGTTCAATATGTATTATATTGGGAAATAAAATATGTTTAAACTAAGTCAGGGACCTTAACCCCTCGACCACGGAGGCGTACACACTATTTTGAATATGACTTTGAATCTAAATATATTTTGCAGAATCAGATGACAACAACAGTATATGCGTTAACAACATTATGTTCATCCTCGGTCTCGTTGTATTGCTATCTGTTCTTGCTGCGTCGGTGGGGATGACGTCATATACAACCAGAAAATTGTCGAAACGGAACGAAGCATTACGGAAATTGCCGAATGATCAAGAAATCCCAAGAGAGGCTCAGCAGCCTAGACCACCGTATATGTTATTAAGATAAACATTTTCATTAATTAATGATTGTGTTTCGTTAGCTTTAAAGATTTATTTTAAAGATAATATGTTTCATTCACATAAACTGCCCATTATCGCTGTATGTTCGAGATTCCCGCTGTGGGTGTGGACATATTGTAAGTGAAGTAGCTATACAGCTGGCTTGTCGGAATGCCGGTTGTTTTGCCCGGGCCTTCCTTGCACCAATAATAACTGGTGACTCGTCGTATAACCAAATATGTTGGTGCGACTTCATAACTATTTGTAGACACCAAAACATAATAATATATCAAACAAGGCTGTCCGATTAACTCAGTTGTTAGCGCGCTCGCTTATCACAAATGCAACCCTGGTTCGATCCTCGGACCGGGAAGTATGTGAGATGGTTCGGTGGTCGCCAGATCGGACAGGTGGGTTTTCTCCGGGTACTCCACAGTTTCCTCCCACACGAATGACTACATTTACGCGCTCATCCGCGCCAACAAGAGTGATCTATATATGTTGTTGAATCTTGCTTTGCAATCGTTGTAAAATAAATAAGGTTTAAACAAAAACAATACTGTTAATGTTGTGACGTTTCATCGGCATTTGATCCATGAATTTATATATCAATTACATCCTTAGACTAATAAGAAAGCAATGGTTTTTTTTCAGATTGGAGCGAAACCAGTCGGTCTCTGTCATGAGTACAGTTTCAGAACCGGTCATCGTGAAAACAATACAACATAATAATCACAATGCAGCAACAGTTCAGAATTCGTCGAGCAACAATACGCCTAAAGACACCAATGACAGCAAAGACACAATCTCAAAACGGAACAGCTTAAGATCGCAGTCGTCGGTGACAGTTATGTACAACGCTTCGCAAGGAAGTTATGTAAACAGACAAGGTGGAACAGCAAACTTGGAACTTAAAGCGCCCCGCAGATTGGCAACTATACCGGAGAGTAACTCGATATCGGAGACTGATTTGCTTCAGTTGATAGAGTGTCGGGAAATGTTAAAAACAATGGACATGGATACAATTTTAAGGACATAATAAAAATTCGAAAATTATTGTTTTTTGAGTATCCTTAATTGTCTTCAATTCAGCCGAAGGCAAGTAACATTAGCACACCGTTGTAGTTCATACCCCAATGGAAACTATTAACTCGCGATTCATTACTTATATTTACATTAGTTATTCTTTTCAATGATACAAAGAAAAAATATAATTATTCTAGAAAATTGTTGTTTTTGAGTGTCCTTAATTGTCTTCGACGTACATACGGATCTGTAGTCCAGTGGTTAACACGTTGGACTTGTAATCCAGGGGCCGCATGTTCGATCCCCGGTCTAACCCTAATACAATTGATGGGACTTTAAACAGAGGTCTCGTGTCGGTGCTTTACACCGAGCACGTAATAGAACCAGGGGAAGTCTCTGTCTGTACCATTGTCTGTATCATTGCACTATCCTCCAAATATTCTAAAATGACTAATCTCTTCAGGAAGCGTCGCTCATATGGGCAACCGGTAGCAACGATGAATAAACAATGCAATATACCGTTGTGCCGTAATTAGATCATCTATATATAAACTGTAAGACACACATCTTCTTGCGCGGGAATAACCCAACACTGCGAATGCGCATGGCCGTATCTTTGAGTACGCATGTCAGCTGCATATCATTAGTGAGGAAATGCATACGAACATGGATACAAACATGCATATATACGTTCATCGAAGGAAATGCAATAGCGATGTGAATACGCTGTAATAACTTGTTTCGCAATCGAGCTAAAATTAATTTGTATAAACCTACATCATTATAAATACAAACAAATAAAGAAGAAGAGTATTGCACATAATCCCACAAATAGACACACGCAACCAACAATATAAATAACACCACAAGGCAAATATGACGAGATCGCATAACTGCATACGTCATTGATTTGAGTGAGTATGGTGTTCATACTGTCTCTCCATGGCGAGATATAATGTGTGTGCATTGTCAATAATGTACGTGTATGGGTGGCCACTCACTAATGTTGTTAGAACTGGCCTCGAGGTTATAAAACTGTTCTCCAATCTCAATACTCAGTCTCAATCGTCTGATTGGTTCAGCCGAGAATCAACCAATCAGATCACTTGAACTTGAGTTTGAGATCTGAGAAAAGTTGTATAACCTCGGGGTCTGGTTGCCCAACCCATTTACTAATTAAGCATTTGTAATTTACTATAGCAATCAAATATCAAATCAATGACAGTAGTCCAGTGTTATCACGCTGGACTGGTAATCCAGGGATCACAGGTTCGACCCCCCCCCCGTCTGACCCTAATAAAATTAACAGTAATTCAGATGGAACGTTAAACCGAGGTCTCGTGTCGGTGCTTTACACCGTACACGTAATAGAACCAGAGGAGACTCTGGAATGGGTCTCTGTCTGTATCATTGTACTATCCTCCAAAACTCTAAAATGACTAATATAAGCTCATATGGGTAACCGGTAGCCATGATAAATAAACGTAAAACACACACACATTTACCAACATGTCATGAAATGTATAACAAGTGACGTGATTTTATTATCACACGTGAATGGTGGCAGCACTGACCCTTGATTAACTCCAACACTAATATTCTGAATTGTTTTTAAAAGAAATCCGATAAAATAAGTGTTTAATCGTTAATGTATATATAATATGTCTTTAAACCAATTATTCCAAAATAATCCTGAAATGCTTGCCAAAGTCAAAGCTTTTGGTATATCACGAAATACAGACGTAAATTCTTTTTCTTCATCAAGTGCTTAAAAGTCCGTAATATTTAGATTCATATTGCACGAATTTATACTCAGTGTATATTGAAACATTTCAAAATAATTCTGTAACCTTCTCCATTTAGTTAAATCAGTTATTAACATGCATGCATTGTTTATTATATTTATTTGTTAATTCACTGTCTGTTCATTTATATCCTGCATACATTATCCTCATGGGCTTTTAAGCCTAATGGAATTGAAAATAAACTATCTATCTTGAAAGAATTTATGACAGATGGAAGATAGTTGATTAACAGTAGAACCTTTGGAACAAGACGATATGTAATTTAGCAGCACAAACGTTGAACACCTGTCTATGAATAATATGTAATGACTTTACTAACCGGGGACAATACAAGAAGAACAACCACGTAAACGGGAAAAACCTGGTAGTTGCCGGAGAGCCTAACACCAATCATTGATATACTACTATACAAGCAGTGTTACTAAATATGATGAACACCCTGAACTGGCAAACACGTGAATACCGACGCATATAAGCATCAGTCATACACCTATACACAATCAGAAATAACTTGGTATGCGTCGACAACAATCAGCTATCACCTGAACTACTGAATTCCAAAGTCACCAGATCGGACAGGTGGGGTTTCTCTGGGTACTCCAGTTTCCTCCCACACGAATGACCACACATACGCTTTCATCCGCGCCAACGAGAGTGATTAATATAAGTTGTTAGAACTTGCTTCGCAATCGTTGTAAAAATAAATAAAGTTTAAACTTTAAGTGCCTTAATATTATATCTTCTATGCTGCTCACACTTGTGCTAGCTTCCATCATCCTTTTCCTGTAAAATGAGAATAACTAAAAGAGGGTGTGGTGTGTGTGTGTTTTACGTTTATTTATCATCGCTACTGCTGGTCGCCCATATGAGCGACGCCACCTAAAGAGATTATTCAATTTAGATTTGTAACTAAAAGTTCAGCAATACCTTTCGTTGAAGAAGGCTTTTTAAATTTGGAAATTGAGAGACTGTAACATATATGATCTTTTATGAATGATGATTGTCACACAAATATGGTATGAAATCATCACGAGTTTAAGATCATTTTTATCACATTAACATAGCTCGCTCTTTTTAATAAATAACGTTTCTACTGTCATTTTTGGCGCACTGTGTCGGAGCACATTTAAATTACACATTGCCTCTTCTCTCTCCCACTCGTGGCGATGGATTCCGCCAGGAATGAGGTCTCGAAAGCGATTAATATAAGTTGTACAACTTTGTTTCGCAATCGAGCTAAAATATATGTGTACAAACTAACAAAAGTCATATAAATCTAGACAACGGTTCATTATCTTGTAAGCTGATGAACAGAGATTCTTTAATAATTTCTGTTCAACATACATATCAAATACTCCTTTATTTATAATCATGATGAAAACAAAATGATAATGCAATATTGTATCTGTGTCCCCTCGTCTCAAAGATAGGTAGGGTTCTATTTTATAAAAAATACATGAGAATACAGAGACTATTGAACAATAATATATATGTATCCATTTTCCTCTTCCTTCTGTGGACATCTTCTTAAGACTTTCTCTATTATATATATGTCTCTTTCAAATGCATGGCGCATATCAATGTACGATATCCAATAATAGATGCATACATACTGTTTCTGAACATAGTAACTTAGAAGACATGTTATATTGATATTGTATTTTGAGATGCACTTGAGAAAATAAATGATAAAAAAAAAAAAAAAAAATATAAATACATGAATCTAATTGATGTTGGACTCTAATGTAGTTGCCTTCAAATCGATTGTGGAAGTCGTGATAGCGCAGTGGTAGCGCGTTCGTTACAGGTGCGAAATGCCCGGAGTTCCAGCCCCGATGGACCCGTTACAAGTGTGCCCTTAGGCAAGGCATTTAAATTCCATGTTGCCTCTTCTCTCTCCCTCGTGGCGATGGATTCCATCAGGAATGAGGTCTCGAGAGTGATAAATATAAGTTGTAAGAATTTGTTTCGCAATCGAGCTAACATAAATTTGTATAAACTAAATCTATTACCACTTACCGCTGTAGGTTCGAAACCCTACTAGTGGTGTTTAATTACTGCATGTTGTGAGGCTGTCTAGCTGGCTTACGGAAGGTCGGTGGTTTTAGGATGGGCGCCTGGATATAATCACCGACCTTCCTGCAAGCCAGTTGGATAGCTTCCTCACATGAAATACTTCAAACATCTCCATGATCCACTGTGAGGTTCAAACATCTCCATGATTCCCTGTGAGGTTCAAACATCTCCATGATCCACTGTGAGGTTCAAACATCTACATGATCCACTGTGAGGTTCAAACATCTCCATGATCCACTGTGAGGTTCAAACATCTACATGATCCACTGTGAGGTTCAAACATCTCCATGATCCACTGTGAGGTTCAAACATCTCCATGATCCACTGTGAGGTTCAAACATCTCCATGATCCCCTGTGAGGTTCAAACATCTCCATGATCCACTGTGAGGTTCAAACATCTCCATGATCCCTGTGGGTCAACATCTCGATCCACTGTGAGGTTCAAACATCTCCACGATCCACTGTGAGGTTCAAACATCTCCACGATCCACTGTGAGGTTCAAACATCTCCATGATCCACTGTGAGGTGCAAACATCTCCATGATCCACTGTGAGGTTCAAACATCTACACGATCCACTGTGAGGTTCAAACATCTCCATGATCCACTGTGAGGTTCAAACATCTCCATGATCCACTGTGAGGTTCAAACATCTCCATGATCCACTGTGAGGTTCAAACATCTCCATGATCCACTGTGAGGTTCAAACATCTCCATGATCCACTGTGAGGTTCAAACATCTCCATGATCCACTGTGAGGTTCAAACATCTCCATGATCCACTGTGAGGTTCAAACATCTCCATGATCCACTGTGAGGTTCAAACATCTCCATGATCCACTGTGAGGTTCAAACATCTCCATGATCCACTGTGAGGTTCAAACATCTCCATGATCCACTGTGAGGTTCAAACATCTCCATGATCCACTGTGAGGTTCAAACATCTTCATGATCCACTGTGAGGTTCAAACATCTTCATGATCCACTGTGAGGTTCAAACATCTCCATGATCCACTGTGAGGTTCAAACATCTCCATGATCCACTGTGAGGTTCAAACATCTCCATGATCCACTGTGAGGTTCAAACATCTCCATGATCCACTGTGAGGTTCAAACATCTCCATGATCCACTGTGAGGTTCAAACATCTCCATGTTCCACTGTGAGGTTCAAACATCTACATGATCCACTGTGAGGTTCAAACATCTCCATGATCCACTGTGAGGTTCAAACATCTCCATGATCCACTGTGAGGTTCAAACATCTCCATGATCCACTGTGAGGTTCAAACATCTCCATGATCCACTGTGAGGTTCAAACATCTCCATGATCCACTGTGAGGTTCAAACGTCTCCATGATCCACTGTGAGGTTCGATCCTACAGCCATGAGCGGCAAGTGATTTGAAATCAACGACTACTGGGCCCGGGGGTCTTAAGCTAAAATAATCATTACAAATATTTGATTTGTTTTCTGTAAATGAAAAACTGTGTACACTGAAGAGTATGATATTTTTCTAGCAGATATAGAACTACATAAATGTAGTACCACATGACCTGCAGACTTGGACTGGTAATCCAGGGATCGCAGGTTCGATCCCCCGTCTGACCATAATAATATTAACAGTCTTTCAGATGGGACATTCAACCGAGGTCTCATGTCGGTGCTTTACACCGTGCACATAAACGAACCAGAGGAGACTCTGGAATGGGTCTTTGTCTGTATCATTGCACTATCCTCCAAAATTCTATAACGACTAATCTCTTCGGGAGACGTCGCTCATATGGGTAACCGGTAGCGACGATAAATAAACGTAAAACACACACACACACACCACATGACCACAACAACAGCAGGTGTACTTCCGGTCAATGTCGGCTAGTTGTTTACTTTCTTATCGCGAACAGTATTTGCGTTGTGAAACTAGTTTTATAGTGATTGTTGGATATATTGTATATGTGCAAGGACGTGATGAAAGGTACTTTTGAAAGTCTGTGACTGTGAATAGGGACTTTGATTTAGATGACTTTGTGACATTTTACCTTGTGTAATTTGAGTGTTACTATATTTAGCAACAGGTACATACTTCATTCAGGATTAGTGTTCTCGGTTTGTAAAGATCCTTATCGAGAAAAATTCGTCACGCATGGGAACATACGTTTAATCACATGAAAATATTTGATAAAAGCCGTGAATGTAGCGGTAATATTTATTTGATCGTTCATGGAGATTTTACGGTATGTTGGTGAGCGCTAGAAAGTACATAACGGCACAGTGAGCCCATTGGCAGACGGCTCTGTAGTCCAGTGGTTAACACGCTGCACTGGTAATCCAGGGATCGCAGGTGCGATCCCCCGTCTGACCCTAACACAATTAGCAGTCTTTCAGATGGGACGTTAAACCGAGGTCTCGTGTCGGTGCTTTACACCGTACAAGTAAAAGAACCAGAGGAGACTCTGGAATGGGTCTCTGCCTGTATCATTGCACTATCCTCCAACATCTTAAATTACTAATCTCTTCAGGAGGCGTCGCTCATATGGGAAACCGGTAGCGACGATAAATAAACGTAAAAAAAATTGGCTTTGACTTGTTAGCTATCTATTCAGTATAATGTCTACTGCCGACTATGTGCAGTCTATTATGTCGTCGCAGTTAATCTCACGAGTGGTCACTCCTGAGTAGTGATAAACCGATTATCGCAAAGTCGCCGACAATCGTTCGCCGGCATTGACATCGGCGATAATCGATTGTGAAAATGTGTAATCGATTATAATCGACAAGTCTTTATTTTTGCCTCTTACTTTATGTTTGTTTATACCTCAAATAAAACCATGAATTACTATTGGCTGTATTTTATTAGCATTACACAACAACAATTCTAACTGTATCTAGTACTAGACTTTTCACTAGTATGTCACTAGGCGTTCTCTCCTCTATTAACTTAAAAACTAATTTTATATCAGGTGGCAGTCTACTAACTTAAAGTCTAGTACTCAGATGTAACTGAGTAACTAATGTGTCGAAACTAGTAACTTGTAAGTAATTTATTAGTACTAAATATATTGTTAAACTCACAAATTAGATGGAATAATTTTGATTTATAAATATATCAATTGCCCGATTAATAAACAATTATCTAATCTGTTTAGCCGTCCGATTATTCCGATTAAACGATTATGGATTTTGAAACCGATGCACATCACTACTCCTGAGGCTAGTAAACGTAAGCGCCATCTTTCAGTGTCAGGTGATACTGCGTCCAAGAAACCCAGAAGTAGTACATCACCGGACATACTTACCGAACGAACTCCCGTTAGAGCCAAGCGGAACTTGTACAACCCTGTTGCTCCACAACCAGCACCCCGCAATATCGTTGTTTCACAGGCAGAAGTGCACGTCAGCGCTACACCTACTCTTCAACAGATATTTGACGAGCTGTCCGCTGACGTTAATACGATGCATATATCACTGAATGAACGTGTTGACGATTTGCAAGCTTCACTAGAGAATCGTATTGCAAACAAAGTTTCTCAAATTCTTGACAAGCGTGTTAATAGCGAAATAAGTAAATTCAAACGTGATGTGGACACTAAAATGGACTCTAAATTTGAATCTTTCAAACAATCTATGAAAGCAGAACTAACTGCTGATCTTACTGATATTCGTGATCATATATCATCTCTTCCAACTTCTTCTACACCTTCCACAGGACAACAACCATCTTATGATCGGACACTGAACATTGTTATTCACAACATGCGAAAGTTAATGGCCTGCTCAAAGATGGTCTAAGACTTGCCAACGTTACTGTGAGCAAAGTCGATCGAAAGAAATATTATAGTGACTCTAAACCTGGTGTGATAATTGCAACGTTAAAGACCAGGAGTGACACGCAAGCAGTCATGAAGGCCAAACCTCAGTTGAGGGATAGCCGTCAATTCCCCAAGGTGTTCATTCATCATTCATCATGATCAAGCCCCTGCTGATCGTGCTGCGAATGTGAACTATGCCACTATTGTGGGTGCCCTGAACGCTGATAATCTACATATGAGGGGATCGCGAATCATTAGCAGGAACTACGAGCGCAAGGACGCCTCTGGACACCACAATCTAGATGTCTACTTGGTCCGAGGCAAATGATAAAGTGTCAGATGATCAGAATGGATTTAGAAGAGGTCGAAGTACAACGGACCAGATACTTAGGGTAAATAATATAATCGAGTCAAGACAAAAGTTACGCAAATCCACGTTCTGTGCATTTATAGATTTTAAGAAGGCCTATGATACTATTAATAGAAATATATAATGGAAACATTTATCTGACATAGGAATATCTGGTAACATGGTTGACGCATTGCAATCATAATATGCATCTGCAAAGTCCTGTGTAAGGGTTAATCAATTTAAGACAGAATGGTTTGATGTCAAGTGCGGTTTGCGTCAGGGTTGTATACTTTCACCTCTTTTGGTTAATTTATACATAAATGACTTGTCTCTATATCTTAAGAGTTAAGACGTTTGGTATTGGTATCACAATTGGGGATGCGAAAGTTTGTATAATGCTCTATGCTGATGATATTGTGTTAATAGCGGAGTATGTTGGTGATTTACAAGTGCTACTGCATGCTTTAAATGAATGCGTCTAAAAGTAATGTTGTGCACGTTCATCCCAAGTCAGAATTAAGCACACAGTTTAGGTTCACATGTGGAATAAATCAGATTAATATTGTTGACAGATATACTTACTTAGGTGTTGTTTTGCATGAACATTCGGATAATAATATTACAGATAAATCTGTTTCTCAGAGTGCCAGTCTCGCATTGGGCAAAATGTAAATTAATGGGCGGTGTGACCTATGATGTTTTTACAAAGTTATACGATTCGGGCGTTTGGCCTGTAATCAATTATAGTGCTCCTTTGTGGGGGTTTCGATCATATTCGTGTATCGAAGCCGTTGGTAATAGGGCTTTAAGGTATTTTCTAGGTGTCGGCATATATTCACCAAACAATGGTATTTCAGGAGATATGGGTTGGAAACCCCCAATAGTCCGACAATGGAAATGTATCTCGTTTTATTGGTCGAGACTTTCAGGTATATATATCGCAAGGATCAAAAGGCGAGTGGCACTCTGGGCATATAGTAAAGCTAGTCGTTCATGTAGGAATTGGCATTTTAATGTTAAGAGCCATTATGAGACTAATGATGTTCCTGTGTACACTAGCTTTGCTAATCCTATATCTCGTTCTTGCACACATACTATAGAGGTCAAAGCATACGATACGTATATAAACTCATGGTCAACCAAGATATACAATGTCATAGGTCCCTCTAGTCGCAGGCGGAATAAATTGGGAGTATATATTAAATTGTTTAAAACTGACCATATTGCAGAGCAATATTGTAAAATTGTATTACCACCCAGACATCGTTCTGCTTTTTGCAAATTGCGACTGGGGATTGCCCCCATTAGGATAGAGACTGGTCGGTATGAAGGTTTGCCAGAGGAATCTAGGATTTGTCCGTTTTGTGATACTGCTACTCTTGAAAATGAGATGCATGTAATATTGAATTGTCCAGTTTACAATGATTTAAGACAAGATTTATTCTTAAAGTCAACTGCGTGTAATATCAATTTCTACTCAATGTCTGATTATGATAAATATTGTTTCCTGTTTTCAAACCAAGAGCTGATTCGTAATTGTACCAACACCTGTTTTATTATTCTACAGAGGCGTCAGTTTTCAGGCGCGTAGTTAGGCCAAACTATGGATTACGCACCATCCTAGGGGGGTCCTGGGGCATTCCCCACCCGGATATATTTGTTCCCACTATATGGTCACAGGTGGCGTTAGCCTACTATGAACATCAGCTACAATCAATATATGTTGGCATTTCGTTCATGTCTGCTTTCTTGTGAATGATCAATGTCAGTGTCCCCCTTTACCCCCACCCCTTACCATCCAGTTTTTATTGCACTTTTCGCATTTTCAACTGTCAAAATAAATCTTACGCACATGCGTAAGCCTAGCTACGCGCCTGGTTTTTATTATGTATATAATTTTTAAATTTGTGAATATTGTTATTATTTCTTTGTATTTCTAACTGCAATTTTTGTTATCTCGTCTGTAATATCTCTGCTAATCATATTCGCTATGATCTGATCAAAGCGAAGTTAGATTTCATATTACTAATTCTTAATCAGTGTGCAATAGTACCTATTTTGTATTTCAGTGTTTTATAATTGTTTTAGAGCAGTTTTTAATATCCGATTAGCAGGGATATTGCAGCTTTATCCCTAACATACTGTGATAAATGAGTATGTATACTTTTATTCATCTCTTATAAATCCATGTTGGAGTGGCATTGTACTTTTATTATGTAAACTATACATGTAATATTATTGTAAATAGTATGCGTGTGTGTATTTTACGTTTATTTATCGTCGCTACCGGTTGCCCATATGAGCGACGCCTCCTGAAGATATTAATCATTTTAGATTTTGGAGGATAGTGCATGATACAGATAGAGACCCATTCCAGAGTCTCCTCTGGTTCTTTTACGTGCACGGTGTAAAGCACCGACACGAGATCTCGGTTTAACGTCCCATCTGAAAGACTGTTAATTTTATTAGGGTCAGACGAGGGATCGAACCTGCGATACCTGGATTAGCAATCCAACGTGTTACCATAGTGTACGTACAATGATGAGATGTAAATAAAGAGTACTACATGTACCACATGGTATGTAGACTGCACATACACACAGTCAAGTGGTAAATGTTTTAGTATCCAATTACTTCAATGTGTGAAAGGGTGATTGTATTATTGACGACAATGCGAACTTGTAAATAAATTATGGACGACATATTGGTATTTTGACGTTCGTTATGTCTTCGCCCAATAGTTAACTAATTATAATATTAATACTAAGATCAAATTAACACCATTTAGTGTAATACATATCACGTGCGGAATGGGCGCAGACATGCGCAGTGTTCTTCATACCTACTTCCGGAATTATCAGTGTATACCTCTATTAACTGCCCTGGAAGGTACATACATGTTTGAGTTCTCCATTTGGACAGATATCTGACAACCTGAACAGATATATGACAACGTGGACAGATATATGACAACGTCTAAGTGGCATTGAGCTGAATAGGGATTGGTTGCGCTGAACTGGTAAGAAATGCTTTATTAATTATTGTATATATGAATGCATATGTCATATCAGTGTGTTGTTTATATTGTTAAATTAAATATCGTGATATATATGTGTAGTAAATATTAATTAGTGTTTCTTATTCATCTCAGATGACAAAAATGGTCGAGTACACAATACACGTTAATATATCTGTTAATTTATGGAAGTCGTGATAGCGCAGTGGATGCGCGTTCGCTTCAGGTGCGAATTGTCCTGAGTTCGAACCCCACTGGAGCCGTTAGAGTGTGCCCTTAGGCAAGGCATTTCCACGTTGTGTCTTCTCTCTCCCTCATGGCGATGGATTCCATCAGGAATGAAGTCTCCAGAGTTGTAAGAAATTGTTTCGCAATCGAGCTAAAATGAATTTGTATAAACTATATCTTTTATAATGTTTCTTTAAATTTATTTAATTTCATAATATAATTTTTATCTAAGCTATCCAGCTGACTTACGGAATGCCGGTGTTTCTACCCGGGTGCCAATGGGGTTAGAGCTTCCGCCACCAAGCTGGTTGTTTTACGTTTATTTATCGTCGCTACCGGTTTCCCATATGATCGACGCCTCCTGGAGAGATTAGTCATTTTATATTGCTGTAGCAATGATACAGACAGACCAGATATCATGGTATCTTGTTCTGTGTAAAGCACCGACACGAGACCTCGGTTTAAAGTACCATCTGAAAGACAGTTAATTTTATTTGGGCTAGACGGGGGATCGAACTTGCTACCCATGGATTACCAGTCCAACATGTTAACAACTGGACTACATATCCGTCTGGAGAATCGCTATATGACCCAAGCTGTCAACGTGACATTACCCCCCACCCCCACCCAAACAACAAACAAGCAAAAAATGAAATAACACCAAAACAGATTCTATTTTTTATTAAATATATATATTTGGTTATATATTTATTTGGTTACATATACAGGCGGATCTGTAGTCCAATGGTAACACGCTGGCCTGGTAATCCAGGGATCGCAGGTTCGATCCCCCGTCTGACCCTAATAAAATTAACAATCTTTCAGATGTGACTTTAAACCGAGGTCTCGTGTCGGTGCTTTAAACCGTGCACGTAAAAGAACCAGAGGAGACTCTGGAATGCATATCTCTATATCATTGCACTATCCTCCATACATCTAAAATGGCTAATCTCTTCAGGAGGCGTCGCTGATATGGGCAACCGGTAGCGACGATAAATAAACGTAAAACACACACATTTGGCTACATATCAATCAGATATGCATATATGATCACCCATTGACACGAAGTTGCTTTGTTTGTATAACATACTATAATTGGAATTACCACGTGCGTACCGAAGACATGTTGATAAATAATTGCCATTTACATAATTATGTTAAAGACAAAAAAACATAATTAATTACAAGGTTAAGAATTTCTGCACATTCATTACGAATACATACTGGTAAATATGGACAAAATAAAATTCCACAAAATGAACGCTATTGTTTGTGTTGCAATACACACGACCTAGAAGACGAATATCATTTTATACTTGTTTGCCCGTGCTATTCAGATTTGAGAAAACTTTACATAAAGAAATATTATTTTGTAAGACCAAATATGCTTAAGTTTATTGAATTGTTGCAATCTAATAAAAGAAATATCCTATATAATTTAGCTTTATTCTATAATAAAGCAGTTGACATTAAAATAACACTTAAATAATATGACATAAATCCAATATCAGCACTAATTGTTGTTCATCCTCATAATTAGATGCATTTTCTTATTATTATCAGATTCTATATGCCACATGACCACGATAAAATTGTTGTATATATTTACATCATATATATTTGTATATATGTATTTGACGATGTACCATGTACAAGTCTTAATAACATTTCTGTTCTGTTCTGTTCATAATAATTTGTATCTAATAAAATTGTTTCTTCTTGTTAAATGTACTTGATATTATACGATATTCTGCTTAAATATAATGTTCATCCTCTGTTACTAATACAATGAACACACTTGAATATGTAACTAACAAGTCATGCGATGTAAATACATATATTATATGTTATGTATTATATGTTTATGTACTATGTACAAGTCTGATAATAAAATGTTGTTCTGTTCATGTTTCTTTGAATCTTAAGTTCATATAGAATCTTACAATCTTAAATGAGTGGTGAGTTAATACCATATTTTATGAAGCGAGTTTTGAAGTGTTGCTATTAGCTAAGCAAGCCATTTGGAAATAGCAAAATTCCAAAACTAGTGAGCTGTCCTTTTTATAGCGCGCTCGTTTTAATAAATAAAGTTTAGTTTATACACATTTTATTAGCTCGATTGCGAAACAAGTTCTTACAACTTATATTAAGCACTCTCGAGACCTCATTACTGATGGAATCCATCGCCACGAGGGAGGGAGAAGAGGCAACGTGGAATTTAAATGCCTTGCCTAAGGGCACAATCGTAACGGCTCCAGCGGGGCTCGAACGCCGGACCCTTCGCACATGAAGCGAACGCGCTTCCATTGCGTTATCGCGACTTCCACTAAATAAAGTTTGAATTATACAAATTATAAATATTGTTCTCTCAACCAATCAGAATCCTTCCCAGGTGTTATTACACGTGCGTACATATAAACACATGTGTGCTTGCTGTAGGAAACTGAATACAAGCAGAGTTATGTGATAAATGTTATGTGCATATACTTACAGAATAGTATAGTTTTTCAATTAATAAACAAACGTCGTATACGCGGTTTGTTGACATATACAAATAATGTAAATAGGGTCGACAGCCATGCTTAATACAATGAGTGTATCCTGAATAACACTATTTATGGTACAGATGTACAGTTATATCTCACATGTGTGCCTATACCTATTTATGTGTAGGCTAATCTTAGCTAAAGCATCTCTAAACGACATTATCTCGCGCTTAGTATTGACTACGATGAGAAACAAACGTCAATTCATGAGCAGGGATGACCGTTATATGAAATCCTACTTTCAATTTTGAATGTTTGTAGACCACAAAGCACTGCTTATTGATTCAATGCTAGTGTTGGAATGTATTCGGAATAATTTGTAGAAGCAATGCATTTATACGTGAACAAAATGCATTTTATTTGATTTTTGCGACGTTATGTCACTTTAATATGTACAACTTAATAATAATTAGTAGTAGTCAAGTATAATTGTAATTTGTATTAGATTGTGTTCTTTGTAAATTAGATGTTTATCTTTATCTTGTATGTTGCTCTACATGCATTTTATTTGCTTTAACCCATTCAACCCCAAGTAACTGACATGGACTGGTGCGTGATATTTTCAGACCAATAAATTAATAAGAAAATTACCTTTGGACCAGTTCATTTATCAAAATGGGTAATTTTATCTAAAAATAGTAATAATTATTACTGGCAAAAAAGTGCAGATCCTGATGAGACGGCTCGTCACGAGCCGGCTCATCTGGATCTACACTTTTCATAAGCCTATTTAGAGGCCTGTGGGGTTGAAAGGGTTAAACAGTGTTAGGCAGCGTTCGTCTGCGCACTCGAAGTTACGGACATGAGCATTGGTTTAAGCATATTTATTCCACTATATACATTCACAAAACAATACATGCACACACAATCAAAGAATAGGAAAAGATCAAAACGGAAGCAGAGCTTATATAGTTTCTCTCCCTGCAGTTCAAAAAACACAGTACTATATTGGACGGTGTGGAACCTATACATGTATACCAAATGTGCATATTGCTTAGAAATGACAGAAATATAATACCGGTAAGAATGCAGAAGAAAGATAAGATATTTGAGAATGTAGCGCAGGCAGACATGGGTAAAGTCATCAACTGCACGTCTTATATACATGGGGTGTTGTATGCATGGGGTTTCACTCAAAGAATCGTTTTGTATCACGAATGAAGTTATGGACATATTCAAATATTATTTTGTTAATGTCATCTGCCAGGGTCTCCTCGCCATGTAGGATAGTATGCAGATTGGTATTTGCTTTTTGCGATGTAATGTCGCTTTAAGGGTGTGGATATTTAATGACAATTATTGACTCTTTGGATACTTCGTGGTGTAATGGATACGATGTCCGACTCGTAATCGAGAGGTTGTGAGTGCGAACCCCGCCGTCAGAACGGGATGGTAACGTCCTTAGAGACAAGACTCCTTAATCCAAATTGCTGCTTCTCTCTCCCTCACGGTGATAGATTCCGTCAGGAATGAGGTCTCGAGAGCGACTGAACCAGTGTTGTAAGAAATGAAATGAATGTGTATGAACTAAACCTCTGTACCGTTTTTATTGTAGTTATCAGCGATGGGTTGGTGTCATGCCACAATTCTTGGAATTGTGCTATTCTTGTATGGAACTAATGGAACATTCGCACCAAATGGTATGTCTTCATTACATCCGTGTTCTTAATTAATTAATTAATTAAATAATTAATATATGTATCAATAACATCATGTTAAAGCTATGTTGGAAATTGGAACATTCGCACCAAATGGTATGTCTTCATTGTATCCGTGTTCTTAATTAATTAATTAATTAATACATGTATCAATAACATATCATATTAAAGCTATATTTCTGTTGGAAATTGGATTTTCGCACCAAATAGTATGTCTTCATTGCATCCGTGTTCTTAATTAATCAATTAATTAATTAATACATGTATCAATAACATATCATATTAAAGCTATATTTCTGTTGGAAAATGGAACATTCGCACCAAATGGTATGTCTTCATTGCATCCGTGTTCTTAATCAATTAATTAATTAATTAATATATGTATCAATAACATCATGTTAAAGCTATGTTGGAAATTGGAACATGCGCACAAACGGGTATGTCTTCATTGCATCCGTGTTCTTAATTAATTAATTAATTAATGCATGTATCAATAACATATCATGTTAAAGCTATATTCCTGTTGGAAATTGGAACATTCGCACCAAATGGTATGTCTGCATACTGGAACTGTATTTCAGGCGCGGACGGGCATACGGGTAGAACCAATGACCTTCCACAAACCAGCTGGATAGCTTCCTAATATGAACTAATTCAGTCGACAGCCCAACTGTTTGAATAGCTTCGAGCGTTATTTTCGCAATATTTACCGATGGTTGTTGCTGTGTGGGTTGTTGCTGTGTGGGTTGTTGATGTGGGTTGTTGATGTGGGTTGTTGATGTGGGTTGTTGCTGTGTGTGTTGTTGTTGATGTGGGTTGTTGCTGTGTGTGTTGTTGTTGTGTGGGTTGTTTCTGTGTGGGTTGTTGCTGTGTGTGTTGTTGCGGTGTGTGTTGTTGCTGTGTGTGTTGTTGCTGTGTGGATTGTTGCTGTGTGTGTTGTTGCTGTGTGGGTTGTTGCTGTGTGGGTTGTTGCTATGTGGGTGTTGGTGTGTTGTCTGTGTGTTGTTCTGTGTGTGTTGTTGCTGTGTGTGTTGTTGCTGTGGTGGGTGTGTGGGTTGTAGTGTGTTTTGTGTGTGTGTGTGTGTGTGTGTTTGCTGTGTGTGTTGTTGCTGTGTGGTTGTGCTGTGTGGGTTTTTGTTGTGTGGGTTGTTGCTGTGTGGGTTGTTGCTATGTGGGTTGTTGATGTGGATTGTTGATGTGTGGATTGTTGATGTGGGCTGTTGTTGTGTGTGTTGTTGCTGTGTGTGTTGTTGCTGTGTAGGTTGTTGCTGTGTGTGTTGTTGATGTGTGGGTTGTTGATGTGGGTTGTTGATGTGGGTTGTTGATGTGTGGTGTTGCTGTGTGGTTGTTGATGTGGGTTGTTGATGTGTGGTGTTGCTGTGTGGGTTGTTGTGACGCGCTTATATACTTATTACGTCTTTTATGTATGTTTCTAGGTAGCGCGGGATACCTCCGCGGCCGAATGATAGAGGTCGCTGACTGCAAATCACTTTCCCACAATTCATCTATAATCATTTTCTTAATTAATTGAATTTTTTGCTTATCAACACAAAATAAAACTCGTCATCAACATCACCATTATTACATACAATACATTAATATTATATTAATTATTAATATGCTCTTCAATTCAGTAACCGTGCTCAGTTTTTCTTAGCACGTTGAATTTATTTCATATTAGCACAAAGTGAAAGTTGTCCTCAACATCACACTATTACATACAATACAATAATATTACTATTAATATTAATTATTAATATTGTGTTCCTTTCAGTAACAGTGCTCAGTTGTTCGTCCCATCGCGTAGTGGTTCAGCTAGAAAATGCGGCGGATAATGGACTCATTTTTATCCAAGGTAGAGGGTTAGCATGCAGTAGGACAACGGTGGCTCACACGGAGAGTTACGAATTCGATTTTGATCTGTGCCACATCGAATATGTAAGTTATGATGTTTTTGATCTGTGCCACATTGAATATGTAAGTTATGATGTTTTTGATCTGTGCCACATTGAATATGTAAGTTATGATATTTTTGATCTGTGCCACATTGAATATGTAAGTTATGATGTTTTTGATCTGTGCCACATTGAATATGTAAGTTATGATATTTTTGATCTGTGCCACATTGAATATGTAAGTTATGATATTTTTGATCTGTGCCACATTGAATATGTAAGTTATGATGTTTTTGATCTGTGCCACATTGAATATGTAAGTTATGATGTTTTTGATCTGTGCCACATTGAATATGTAAGTTATGATGTTTTTGATCTGTGCCACATTGAATTTGTAAGTTATGATGTTTTTACATCTCGATAAAAAAAATTGGATGACCGACCGACTGACGCCAATATTTGAAAATGTATATATTAAAAATTGATTTTAATTAAAACTAAGCACTTTATGAATGCGATTGGATATACTGGAAATGAAAAATACGTTTTCAGGGGAGGCTACTCCCAGGATCAGTCTGTCTAACAGAGTCCACGCCAATATTCACGTCGTTATTTATTTTAGCTCTGCATGCTAATGTTATTTCCATGATTTATACACCAAAGTAGTGCCCGTAAAAGTATGCAAGTATGCGAATATAAAATCTCGTATGATACCAATATTTATCAAATATATTGACACAATAAAAAATGTGCACTTTTATATTGAGCGTTACCTTTTGGGGGAAACTTTTAGATTTTAGAATTATTGATTTTTCTATCATCAGTGAAGAAAATAATCCTTCACACAATCTACTAATTTATTCAATATTTAAGCACATAGACGTCCACATTAGCCTATATTTGTTTCTAAAAGGATATACATGTTATCTTTAAAGCGACATTACATCGTATCAAGCAATTAAAATGCATTTGTTCACGTATACATGCATTGTTACTACACATTCTTCCGAATACATTCGAACAATAACAATGAATCAATAAACAGTGCTTTTATGATCTACAAACTTTCAAAAGTGAAAGTAGTTTTTCATAATATTATAACGTTCATCCACGCTCCTGAATTGACGTTTGTTTGTCATTGGGGTCAATACTAAACGCGTGATACTGTCGTTTAGAGATAGTTTGTCTATGATTAGTCTACACATAAATATACATAGGCACACATGTGAGATATAACGGTAAATCTGTACCATAAATAGTGTTATTCAGGATACACTAGTTGTATTACGCATGAATGTCGACATATTTTACATTATTTTGTTATGTCAACAAACCGCGTATACGACACTTGTTTATTTGCTGAAATATTTAGTTTTTGAGGCAAATATTTGGAAAACAATTATACCATATAATAGGAAATTACATTCTGTAGAAATTTGCTTTTTCACTGATGTTATGTCGCTTTAACGCAAGTGCACAGTTTATTTTTTGTGTCAGTATATGTTAAATGTTACATTAGCACATTTGTGACAGTCAATTAGTACAGGAATACTAAAAAAGACACAACGTCGACGTCAGTTACATATTAATATGACGTCACACTCGGCGGAAAGAGTTATTTGCAAAACAGTTTTGTAATATCAAAAGTGCAAATGTCCAACCATATATGTTAATAGCGTTAGACGTATTGAAAATGTATAAATTCGTTCCATGAATAAATTCCTTGATTTTTGATTAATTCGCGCATTAGCGATGTATATAATATTATGTATTTTGAGTTACTATGTTATCCCGTCTACAGGATACCAAGTTCCGGGTTGTTGTTCAGAAGAAGTCGATGTACCAGACCGGGTATGATAAAGTGATCCCCGTCATGTGTATTGTTGACACAAGTGACCTCTTTGTCTCCGGATTCGTCTTTCCAGCGTAAGTACGAATTGTTTACAACATATGTCGTATTTCCAGCGTAAGTACGAATCATTTATAACATATGTCGTCTTTCCAGCGTAAGTACGAATCATTTACAACATATGTCGTATTTCCAGCGTAAGTACGAATTATTTACAACATATGTCGTATTTCCAGCGTAAGTACGAAACATTATAACATATGTCGTATTTTCAGCATAAGTACGAATTATTTACAACATATGTCGTATTTCCAGCGCGTAAGTACGAATCATTTACAACATATGTCGTATGTCCAGCGTAAGTACGAAACATTATAACATATTTGTCGTATTTCTAGCGTAAGTACGAATTATTTACAACATATGTCGTATTTCCAGCGCGTAAGTACGAATTATTTACAACATATGTCGTGTTTGGTGTGGTTTTTTTGTTTTGTGTGTTTTTGTGTGTATTTCCAGCGTAAGTACGAATTATTTACAACATATGTCGTATTTCCAGCGGTAAGTACGAATTATTTGCAACATATGTCGTATTTCCAGCGTAAGTAGAATCATTTGGTATGTCGTATTTGTAGCGTAAGAACGGATTAAATAATATATGTATGTCGACCATATTACATTATTTTGCTTGTCAACAAACGTCGTATACGACTTTATTTTATGTTTATTTATCGTCGCTACCGGTTGCCCATATGAGCGCTGCGTTGCTCCTGAAGATATTAGTCATTAGATTTTTGGAAGATAGTGCAATGATACAGACAGAGACCCATTCCAGAGTCTCCTCTTGTTCTTTTACGTGCACGGTAAAGCACCGACACGAGACTTCGGTTTAAAGTCCCATCTGAAAGACTGTTAATTTTATTAGGGTCAGACGGGGGATTGAACCGGCGATCCATGGATTACCAGTCCACCGTGTTAACCACTGGACTATAGATCCGTCGATCGAATACGCAGCTACAGAGTTCCATATTTAAATACTCATGTACACATTATTTGCTAAATTTGACTCATGTTATATAAAATATAGTTTATACAAATTTATTTTAGCTCGATTGCGAAACAAGTTCTTTCCACTATTAATCACTCTCGAGACCTCATTCCTGATGGAATCCATCGCCACGAGGGAGAGAGAAGAGACAATGTGGAATTTAAATGCCTTGCCAAAGGGCACAATCGTAAAGGCTCCAGCGGGGCTCGAACTCCGCACCTTTCGCACCTGAAGCGATCGTGCATCTACTGCGCTATCACGACTTCCACATATAAAATATAGCAATATATTTAACTTATTTAACAAAGAAAAAAAAAAAATAACAGTATTTCTAATTCTTAATTGTGCTTGGGTGTTTTCGGGATCGCGGGCCCCGGGTTGAGCATCACAGCTTGGGTATTTTCTGGATCGTGGGCCCCGGGGGTGGCATCACACGAGTGCATTCAGGTGAATACTTCTGCTGTGAATTTGCTTGCAAATAACATGACTTCTTTATATGATTATCATAATTGTACTACTTTAGCCATAATTGATATGATATGCTATGAATAAGTCATTTATAGCCCACGAATAAAGCACGCTCGCTTTTCACCAAACCCGGGTTCGATCCTCGGACCGGGAAATATGTGAGATGGTACGGTGATCGCCAGATCGGACAGGTGGGTTTTCTCCGGGTACTCCAGTTTCCTCCAACACGAATGGCCACATATACGCTTTTATCCACGCCAACGAGAGTGATTAATATCAGTTGTTAGAACTTGCTTCGATCAATCGTTGTAAAATAAATCAAGTTTAAACTAACAAAGCATCAATACAAAACATTATAAAGTGAAACGTGTATGGTAATATGGTGACGGACACTAATCTCAACGACCACTTATGGGAGAGACACACATTCTTATAAAGCAAAACAAGGCACATAAAACAATTTTTATATATGTACATGTATTGTATTTTGTAGGGTCGTTATATAATGTGGAAAGCACTTTAGGCGCAAACGTATTGATTGCTATAGTTGGCCATAAGTTTTGCATGAACTAATAATATATAGCTGTGCAACACCTTTTGATTACGCAACGCTTCCAGGCTGCATGCTTCCCGTCGGTTCGAATTGCCGTCGGCTCTAAGTGATATGTATGTTCCATTAATGCCAAACCCCTTGTGAGGAGGTAGACATGTTTTCCTGGGGAGGCTTAGCCGACCTAAGTGGTTAACCAGTACTAAGCAATTTGTGTGAGGTGCCTCTAATATATCTGATATAATTCTAAGTCGATGCTATTGGACAATTTATAACCCCACCATAATCCAATATGTGTGAGGTGCCTCTAATATATCTGATATAATCCTAAGTCGATGCTATTGGACAATTTATAACCCCACCATAATCCAATATGTGTGAGGTGCCTCTAATATATCTGATATAATCCTAAGTCGATGCTATTGGACAATTTATAACACCACCATAATCCAATTTCAGAGAGACTCTTGACTCCAGCACACTAAACAAAACAACACGCCCCACAGTGAGCATGCGCATTATGACCGGCCAAGATGTCGAATCTATAGAGGCGGTGACACTAAATGACCCGGTCACGCTTTCGTTAAAGTTAGATGATCCATACACGGGTAACTATTATATTAATAGTGCTTATTTCAGTTTGTGAAATGCAACGCATGTTACTTTATATAAAACAGGCCCGTAGCTACCATTCACTCTATAAGAATATTTACATAGTTACTATAATAATATTGATGCTAGCAAGACCAGGAAATAGTTTATAAGAGGCTTTCTCTGAACTTTCTCTATATGCTGTCGCATTTTAACTATGTACAATGCAGGAAATGGCGTTTCCGACCATCCAGATTTCAACATTTCCAGGAGAGATATATGCCCTTTTTTAACTATATCCACTGCAGGAAATGTCGTTTCTAGATTTCAACATTTCCATGTGGGGAAATATGCCCTTTTTAACTCTATACACTGCAGGAAATGTCGTTTCTAGATTTCAACATTTCCATGTGGGGAAATATGCCCTTTTTAACTCTATACACTGCAGGAAATGTCGTTTCTAGATTTCAACATTTCCATGTGGGGAAATATGCCCTTTTTAACTCTATACACTGCAGGAAATGTCGTTTCTAGATTTCAACATTTCCATGTGGGGAAATATGCCCTTTTTAACTCTATACACTGCAGGAAATGTCGTTTCTAGATTTCAACATTTCCATGTGGGGAAATATGCCCTTTTTAACTCTATACACTGCAGGAAATGTCGTTTCTAGATTTCAACATTTCCATGTGGGGAAATATGCCCTTTTTAACTCTATACACTGCAGGAAATGTCGTTTCTAGATTTCAACATTTCCATGTGGGGAAATATGCCCTTTTTAACTCTATACACTGCAGGAAATGTCGTTTCTAGATTTCAACATTTCCATGTGGGGAAATATGCCCTTTTTAACTCTATACACTGCAGGAAATGTCGTTTCTAGATTTCAACATTTCCATGTGGGGAAATATGCCCTTTTTAACTCTATACACTGCAGGAAATGGCGTTTCTAGATTTCAACATTTCCATGTGGGGAAATATGCCCTTTTTAACTCTATACACTGCAGGAAATGGCGTTTCAGACCATCTAGATTTCAACATTTCCATGTGGGGAAATATGCCCTTTTTAACTCTATACACTGCAGGAAATGGCGTTTCAGACCATCTAGATTTCAACATTTCCAGGAGAGATATATGCCCTTTTTAACTATATACACTGCAGGAAATGTCGTTTCTAGATTTCAACATTTCCAGGAGAGATATATGCCCTTTTTAACTATATACAATGCAGGAAATGTCGTTTCTAGATTTCAACATTTCCATGTGGGGAAATATGCCCTCGGACCACCTAGTGGTCTCGGTCCATTTGGGACCTCGAAGTCCCTTCTGGACCTCGAAACGACCCCCCCATAAATAAGCTGACCACGGGTCTGTATAAAGCGTTTATTGATCATGACCACGGGCCTGTATAAAGCGTTTATTGGTCATGACCACGGGCCTGTATAAAGCGTTTATTGATCATGACCACGGGCCTGTATAAAGCGTTTATTGGTCATGACCACGGGCCTGTATAAAGCGTTTATTGATCATGACCACGGGTCTGTATAAAGCGTGTATTGATCATGACCACGGGTCTGTATAAAGCGTTTATTGATCATTAAAGTTTGCTCCTTTCAACTTCTCTTTTGTTTTTATTTCTCTCCCTATTTTTTGCTTGTTCTCAATGTCAAGTCATGCTACCAAGAGACATCGTTCAGTTACTACCCCTGAATACGTAGACAGGTCCTATTAAGAGGTTTTCCTCTGTTTTTATCGTTGTTTCCTTTGTACAACATACTAGCAATTGTATTCCACTATCGCTTTATATGATTATTAAATTAATATATCTAGACAGATCTCGTACAGTATATGCAATGGGTACTTATTTGTAAAACAATGTTATCAGTTAATTAACACGATTTTGATAAAATCACATTTATCATACCGCAACATCTGGTTAGGAAACAAGAGTAAAAACAAAGGATTCTAACTGAAAGGACCTATTCACATTTTGGAATAAATCAGACTTTATCTGCCAAGGGAGGTAATAGAAAATTAGAACAGAACAGAAGTTTATTTAGACGTATGCATATAGTACATAGTCATACTTATATACATATTATATATACTATATACACGTGATCAATGTCATACATATAGTACATAGTCATACTTATATACATATTTACACTAGCCTGGGAACAGACGTCGATATATTTTGCCGGTCAGTCAAATAAATATTTTTTAACACCGAGACTATTAATTGGGCCGTATTGAGTTTCTGATCATATCAACGCCTGGGGAAACTTGGTTTATTGTCCATGTAATTATTGTGTGTTTTACGTTTATTTATCGTCGCTACCGGTTGCCCATATGAGCGACGCCTCCTGAAGATATTAGTCATTTTAGATTGTTGGAGGATAGTGCAATGATGCAGACAGAGACCCATTCCAGAGTCTCCTCTGGTTCTTTTACGTGCACGGTGTAAAGCACCGACACGAGACCTCGGTTTAAAGTCCCATCTGAAACACTGTTAATTTTATTAGGGTCAGACGGGGGATCGAACCTGCGATGTAATTATTCTCGCATTAATCCTATTAAAAGGCCTATTAACACGTGACTTGATTAATGACGTACTTGAATCGAAAGCGATACACTGCAATGTTGTAGAACTTTATAATTGGCCGCCATTGTTTATGGGTCAACGGAACGATAAATAATTTTAAAAAGTTTTAAAAAGTACAATGTGCGTCTGATTTGACATATTTACTCAATATTTAAGTCGCCCTTAGTTCAATTACGCAGAATCGACCCATTACCTTCTAAACGTAATATTTAATATCCGCCATCTGGTCGATATAACACAGAAACGGGAAATTAAATGTTTTCAATGTAAATGAGTCTACGTGAGCATTCGTGTATATTCGGAAATGATCGTGTATAATCGTGCCTGTTCGGCGATTCCCGATAGAATTTCGTTTCTATATTTAGCGATATTATCTTGTAGAGAATAGTTGTCGTTCTTCAAATATACACTCATGTAAATGAGGGTGTAAGTTGATGGCGCTACGATCGGAAATCAAGTTTCCCCAGGGTTTTTGCCAGAAGTTAAAAAGTGAAAAATCGACAGATTGGCACCCAGGCTATAATTGCACGTGATCAATGTAATACAAGCTTTAGAGCAGAAAGTCCGCGTTCTTCTTATGCGATCACGTGATTATTAAAACTCGATTTTGCGATTTACTATTCTTTCTTTATGGCATGTCTTATTTCATTCTTTCAGAGGATTTCGGTATAAAGGCAAAGGAGTGTCGGGCTGAGATGATTTCTCTCGTAGACAAAGAGTAAGTACGGTCATCTGCGTTACTATAGTAACCGATATGTTTTCATACTGTTGGAATCCACCCATGGCGACCTGCGTTACCATAGCAACCGATTTATGTCCATGAATCCAATGTTGCTGATATGATTTACCATTATAGTAACCGATATATTTCATTTCCATAGAATTCACACTCACCTAACACCCTGTATGGTACTGGTAATAATCAAGTGTTACGCAACGAACACCCTGTATGATACTAGTAATTAATCAAGTATTGCACAACGAACATCTGTATGGTACTGGTAATTAATTAAGTATTACGCAACGAACACCCTGTATGGTACTGGTAATTAATTAAGCATTACGTAGCGAACATCCTGTATGATACGTGTAATTAATTAAGTATTACGTAACGAACACCCTGTATGATACATGTAATTACTTAAGTATTATGCAACGAACACCCTGTATGATACTGGTAAATCGATGATGGTGCGATAAAACGACAACTGGAAGAGGTATCTTCTTCCTCTTCAGAGTGACAAGTCCTGATGGTCTCTTCTCTCTGAATGGCTCTTCCGAGAGCCGCGCTCCCCACTATTAGTCATCTCGCAGTAACATATAAACGGATCTGGCAGTTAAACATCTGGTCGTATCTGTCGCTCCAGGGTCTGGCCATGCTTCCGCCACTTCCGTAAGACGGCGATGCTGGAGCATGTGTCCCTTGTCGCAATGTCGACAACCAGAAGATCCCAGGATCCTACGCTGCTGCTGCGAGATGTAACCCGACAGCGACGTGTACGCCGTGAAGAGTTCGGCCGTGTTGACAATATCGTGTGTGTTTTTACGTTTATTAATCGTCGCTACCGGTTGCCCATATGAGCGACGCCTCCTGAAGAGATTAGTTATTTTAAATTTTGGAGGATAGTGCAATGATACAGACAGAGACCCATTCCAGAGTCTCCTCTGGTTCTTTTACGTGCACGGTGTAAAGCACCGACACGAGACCTCGGTTTAACGTCCCATCTGAAAGACTGTTAATTTTATTAGGGTCAGACGGGGGATCGAACCTGCGATCCCTGGATTACCAGTCCAGCGTGTTACCACTGGACTACATATCTGTCTGTTTTTGACAATATCGACTGTCACCCTTCTTTTTATAGTGTTATTCTCTTTGCCCCTGGCTAATCGGAGCGACGCCTCCATGCTGATAGTAATCCTTGTATTATTGGGGGATGGTTCAAGGTACAGAGGCATCACTGTTTGTTTTTACATGCCCAGTGTATTTCACCGATACACGAGACTTCGGTTTATCGCATCATCTGAAAGACTATTAATATTATTCGAGTCAGATGGAGGATCGAACCTGCGATCCCTGTATTCGGATTTGAAGGTGCTAACAACTTCACCCTCGGTGTTTGAACGCCTATTTTGCGGGTCATGACCTACTTTTTTCGCATCACAAAAATGCATTAATATCATGTTGTGGGTACGGGGCTGCGGATCAATATAACAGTTTATACATGTATTTAGTGCCGCTGGTCCTTCCCCATCTTAGAGGTCGTACATCCTTTCCCCATCTTAGAGGTCGTACATCATTTCCTCATCTTAGAGGTCGTACATCATTTCCCCATATCAGAGTTCGTACATCCTTTCCCCATATCACAGTTCGTACATCCTTTCCCCATCATAGAGGTCGTACATCCTTTCTCCATCTTAGAGGTCGTACATCATTTCCCCATCTTAGAGGTCGTACATCCTTTCCCCACCTTAGAGGTCGTACATCATTTCCTCATCTTAGAGGTCGTACATCATTTCCCCATATCACAGTTCGTACATCCTTTCCCCATATCACAGTTCGTACATCCTTTCCCCATCATAGAGGTCGTATATCCTTTCTCCATCTTAGAGGTCGTACATCTTTCCCCATCTTAGAGGTCGTACATCCTTTCCCCATCTTAGAGGTCGTACATCCTTTCCCCATCTTAGAGGTCGTACATCCTTTCCCCATCTTAGAGGTCGTACATCCTTTCCCCATCTTAGAGGTCGTACATCCTTTCCCCATCTTAGAGGTCATACATCCTTTCCCCATCTTAGAGGTCGTACATATATTCACGAGGTTCTATTCGTAGCGAATCTTATAATAAAGAGGCGTTTACACATTTGTGCTGCAAATATGAACTGTACTATGAAGGCGATCCTCTCATTGTCTATTATTGTGCACCGCAAATGAAACAATGCGATTAGGTGGCTACCCAGCTTACTTGTGGAAGGTCGGTGGTTCTATCGACCTATGCTGTTGGTGCGACTTTAAACCCAAAAAATATGTTTATAGGGTTTCAAGTTTCAAGAATAGAATTTAATGTACACGTCTAGCTGTACTCAGTTCTAACATATACCTTGATATTACCCTTAAAGCAACAGCAATCAGAATATGTGTACACGCTGTAAATCAGATATGCGACGTTTCGCACGTCACAACGTCAGTTTGTGACCAGAAATGTGTGGTCACAAAAATCGGCACTCTATATAGACGTCCAATATATATCCGAAAGATAATTATTATAATTCGAATCCTGGGACCAGTGTCACGAAACAATCATAGTATGTCGCTAAAATGAAACAACGAGGTATTCTATTGGATGGCTAATTTAGGAACCAATCAGATTCCTCGACACACGAAACTTCCGATTTGTCTTAAGAATGATAGTATTGTGAAAGCCGCCCCAGATGATTTAAAATGAAGGATCGATTTCTATTGGATGGTTATTTTAGGAACCAATCATATTCCTCGACACACGAAACTTCCGATTTGTCTTAACAATGACAGTTTTGTGAAAACCGCCCAGAATGCTTACGTTCTACCAACCGTGATTGCCCTAATTTAGTACACAGGTATTCCCAGTCCATGTATAACGCCAGAAGTGAATTCATTGTATATGTTTGTATATATCTTTGCTAAAGATGTTCAAAAGACGAAGAACTGTTCCCAAATTTTGAACAGAAATCGAAAGGTGAACTCACTTCCGCTTTTCAAGCGTTCCGACCCACGACTCTGGATGACCAATCAGAAGTCGATGTTTCGTTTACTTGCAATGTAGCCGTGTGCAAAGGAATATGTCGCAATGTAAGTTATTTGACTTGTGTTAGTTTTAACATAATTATCTTGATTAAAGTTTATGTAATGTACATGGATGAGACAATGAGAAAGAGTAAGCCATTTTTTATGCCAGTATGTGGTGCACCAACCTCCATAGGTGTGTGTTTGACGTTTATTTATCGTCGCTACCGGTTGCCCATATGAGCGACGCCTCCTGAAGAGATTAGTAATTTTAGATTTTTGGAGGATAGTGCAATGATACAGACATAGACCCATTCCAGAGTCTCGTCTGGTATATTTCACGTGCACGGTGTACTCGAGACCTCGGTTTAATGTCCCATCTGAAAGACTGTTAATTTTATTAGGGTCAGACCAGTCCAGCGTGTTACCACTGGACTACAGAGTCCTCCATAGGAACTGACAACGTTTTCATTTATAGAAGACACGGTCTAAGTGTGACCATTAATGATGATAGATTACAGAGGTATACTGATCAGCGACCGTAACCACTCGACCACGTAGGCGGACATATATAACATGTACCAATATTAAGCGTCTGGCTGTCCGATTAGCGCAGTGGTTAGCGCGCTCGCTTCTTACCAATGCAACCCGGGTTCGATCCACGGACCGGCACGTATGTGAGATGGTATGGTGATCGCCAGATCGAACAGGTGGGTTTTACGCTTTCATCAGCGCCAACAAGAGTGATTAATATAAGTTGTTAAAATTGCTTTGCAATCGTTGTAACATAAATAAAATTTAAACTATATGAAATAATGTGTTCGTCATGGCAAACTCATTTAACGTTTGCACCGTTTATATTGTCATGTAAATATGAAACATCATTGACTAACATTTTTCCTTATGGACTACAGAAAATATGTGGAGAAATTGTTGGTTGGGGTCGTAAAAGGAGAGATGACGAAGAAGTCGAAGACGATGATGTATATGAAAGAGTTACAGTTGGCACTAAGCTTAGAGTGAAGTCTCCGGAACAAGATGTTGTAGGTAATGGAATTATTGGTATTATTAAAATTTCTGTGATGGATATTGAGTGTGTCCGTGTGTATGTACGTATGTCCGTAGAGTGTTACGTCTCAGTAACCAACATGCGGAATCGTATGATATGTATCGCCACACTGTAGCGACACTCATGCACCTTTTGTGGGTCTCGGGTCTAGCAATAACAGAGTTATTGCCCTTTAATTGACTAAAAATCCACAATATTGTCCAATAGAAGTGTTTTAAATATCCCATGAATGCATTGGTTCACTGGTGATGTTCGTCGAGGTGCTGTGAAGGACGGCACCAGATGCATTGCCTTTTAATTTGCTAAAATTCCACAAAATGTGTCCACCCAGAGCCAAATCATCGAATTGTCTAGTTTATCGATGCTACTGATATATTCGCGTGCGTTTTGTGATATTTATCTGCGATACCGGTTGCCCACGTGAGCAACGCCTCCTGTAGAGATTAATCATTTATTTTTTGGAGGATAGTGCAATGATACAGACAGAGACCCATTCCAGAGTATCCTCTTGTTATTTTACGTGCATGGTGTAGAGCACCGACACAAGACCTCGGTTTAAAATCCCGGGATTCCTCTAAGCAGTATTGTAGGCACGGACCGGCACCCGGGTAGAACCATCGGCCTTCCACAAGTCAACTAGACAGCTTCCCACCATGAATGATTCGACTCCAATTTTGACAATATTTTTTGTTACAAATTTTAGAATTATGATTTTACTAAACAAATAATCCTTCGCACATTGCTGTTTTTTTACGTTTATTTATCGTCGCTACCGGTTGCCCATATGAGCGACGCCTCCTGAAGAGATTAGTTATTTTAGATTTTGGAGGATAGTGCATGATACAGACAGAGATCAATTCCAGAATCTCCTCTGGTTCTTTTATGTGCACGGTGTAAAGCACCGACACGAGACCTCGGTTTAACGTCCCATCTGAAAGACTGTTAATTTTATTAGGGTCAGACGGGGGATCGAACCTGCGATCACTGGATTACCAGTCCAGCGTGTTACCACTGGACTACATATCCGTCTGTTTCACACATTGCACAGATGTACCCAATATTTAAACCGTATCAGTGAATGGCAAACTATATTCATAAATTGCAGATGGCATGGAGTCTGCACTAATAGGACGATTATGTATGGAGAAAGTAGCTGTCGCCATCATCCTTGCAGTTACTGGGTTTACAGTGGTTGTGTCATGGATTGTCTGCGCATTCGTGACATCAAAGGTATGATATTTTGTTTTCTTAAAGCGACACGTATACGCAAGAGCATGTCTATCTATCCTACTCTGCACACAACTCTCTAACTTTCGTTTCGATAAGGGGGTAACACTTGCAGTACTGTAAGACATAATGAAACTAATGAATGTACATTGTCTTTTATTATAATTTACTGTATACCTTATATGTGCAATATAAGTGTGTAACACAATACTACAGTGATATGCATACATGTATGCTAAATAACCGGGCGTAAGTGGTTAAGGTAGTTGACACTTGTCTCACACCGTTGTAGGTTCGAATCCCACTTTGTTTATCGAATTATTTCAAGTGAGGACGCTAACCAACTGGCTTACGAGTAGGTCGGTGGTTCTACCCGTATGCATGCCTGTAACTGAAACACTGAGGGTCATCCGGGGCCTCCTACACTAATACTAGTTGGAGAGTCGTTATATGACCTAAGCTGTTGGTACAACGTTACCCCCTCCCCTCCCCCTCCCCAAAGCAGACAATTCCCTCTGTTTCCTCGCCATAGGCTTGTTCAATTAATAACTCTCACAGATATTCTACAGTTTATACAATATACTGTAAAACAAAGCTATCAATTAATTAACACGATTTTAATAAACTCACAAGTATCATATTGCAACATCTGGCCATGGACAACCATAAAACGGATTCCAACTAATAGGATCAATATACATTTCGGAACGAATCGAACTTTATCTGCCAAGGGAGGTTATATAGCATCCAGAAATGTTGTTTGCTAAACGTGTCTGCATTATTACATGTGTTCCTATGTTTACAGCTACGCCAGTACACGAAGATGTCATCACAAGGACAAAAGAAGCCGAGTGTAATGAGACGAATGTCGGAGAAGAATATAAACTTTGCTCGTTCCGTTGGCCGCCGTCTATCTACCATGCTTAATCTACCTATGGGGTACAATATGCGTGAACCAAAAATGATGGACGACTACATTCCGGAGGTAGAACCATCTCCACGCACCAATAGACGGGATTCTGTCACTGTAAGCACCGAAACTGATGACAGTCCATATATTGATGAACAATTTATATATGCTACTACTAAGAAGGGGCGTTTGAACATTCGGAGGAGATTTGTTGACAGTAGCGTACAGACCGATTCTCAGAATTGTATCGTAATACAAGACCATCGTTCTCAAGCACCAATGAGTCCCAAAACGAACCCAGTTCCGTTCATGACTTCAGTATCTGCTAAATCAGATCTATCCAAATCTGAAACGGAATCGGAGTCTGCTAAATCCCCAAGCAAAACATATAATAACAGTCCTACAAATGGAAAAAGTCCAGAGCTTCATAAATCAGATAGCTTAAGCAGTATGAATGACGGCTCTGTCATCCAATATTCCGTTGATGAAATCCCAACAGTTCGAAATCCTCGTCTACATACTAATAATGTTACCACTGTTGATGCTGACCGTTATTTGAAAATGTTAAACCTTCACGGTCCTTCCAAGTCAATTAATGTCGATAATAATCATAGCGATTATGAGCTTATCTCTAATGTTAATATAACTGACGTACAACCGATTGCGAACGAAGTGGTAGACACTTATCATGAAAGGGGGGAGATATTAGTTGAACAAAATATAACAGAAAGAGCAGGTGACGAAGAACAGGATTATGAGCCAATTGATATTGTGGCAAACGTTAAACGTGAGCGTAAGCACTCCACTCATGTTTAATAAGCAGTTTATCCGCCACCGTGGTCGAGTGGTTAAGGTCGCTGACTTGTATACCACTGTAACCTATCATCACTGATGGTCATCCCCGCTCAGACCGTGTCTCATTTATATGACAAAGTTGGCAGTTTCTTGCGGAGGTTGGTTAACCGCTGGAGCCTGCCCAGGAAAGGTGTTGTTAGGTAAACTGCCCGCCGGCAAAATAGCCCAAAATGGTGCTGATGCAGGCGTAAAACCCGAAATATATATATATTAATAAGCAGTTTGGTTTTTTTTAGTTTAAACATAGTTTATTTCAAACAATGATACAACATATACAAATGGACAATTAACACAAATATTTACATACATGTATGAAAAAGGATTAGAACCGAAAGCTATAGCTTATAGAGGTCTTCTCCTATAGCAGTTAGGTTGAAGATCTCTACTTGTTATTATATCATTTAGCATGTTTCAAGTGTAATATATACTTCAAAATCAGATTGTCAATGCCAAGACTAAATAGAACCCATCTTACCAAATTGAAGAACTTTTCAACATGTTCTGATTTAAATGAAAGAGCCCATTGTTTTTACTACATGCAGTACGTTCACCAAGCTAATTATTCCTGTAATGTTCTTAAAACAAACTCGACTAAGAACACAAAGGCATTTATAAAAGAGTTTCTGCACCGCGCTATAACCAATAAGGGAAGATTGTTGGGGTCAGATTTAATATTTAATATCTTCCACTTACGATCTTAAAATAGTGGCCTCATTTAGTTTAAGCATATTTTATTCGGATCAAATACATATATACATATATAAACACAATTTTTATACATTCGAACCGATATGGGTCGAGAAACAAGCTTAAAGCTTATATGAATCCCTTCCCATGGCCTCATTTAGTTCCAATAGTTCAATTATTTCGTCTATGAAAGAAAGAAACCAATGTGATATTGGTACTTTGGCTAATGTTATTGGTACTTTGGCTAATACTAAAGAAGTTGATAAAGCCAAAACCATAAAGAGCATTTAATCAATTATCAAAGATTATCTGATGAACCATATAGATAGAATACAGCGACAATACTTTCTCAACACAATACATTCTGCTTATTTTTGTTTTTTTAAATTAAGTTTATTTAACGTCGCTACCGGTTTCCCATTTGATCGACGGGCAGGTTACCTAACAACACCTTTCCTGGGCAGGCTCCAGCGGTTAATCAGTACTTGGTGCACCAACCTCCGTAAGAAACTGACAACGTTTTCATATAAATGATACACGTCTGAGAGGGGCTCGAACCCTTATTTTAAAACTACAGCTACCGTTTTAATCTAACACAAATCGGTGGGTCACATAAAGAAACCATGATAGCAAAACACTAGCCTGGGTGCCAGCCTGTCGATTTTTCAAATTATGTTTAGTCCGGGTTCCAATCTGTCGATTTGTCACTTTTTAACTTCTGGCAAAATGACCCGTTGATATGATCAGAAACTCAATACGGCCCAATTAATAGTATCGGTGTTAAAATATATTTATTTGACTGACCAGGCAAAATATATCGACGCCTGTTCACAGGCTAGCAAAACACAATTGTATGCACATGTATCAATATCACGGCTTCATATTCATTTATTTTCGAAAATATTTATTATTTAAAATAACACATAAACTACATGCCTATCTGTTGAGAAGAAGAACTATTTATACATAAACATGACCATACAACACACAATTACACAGTGTGTCCTATTTCAATATGGAACATCATTATTTTGCAAAGGAAACGCTGTTTGTAGTTTATTTTTGCTTAATGTCCAACTGTTAACAAATCTTTCTCTTTATTGATTATATTTAAACCATAATTGTTTGAAATCGTATATATATGTATGTTAGTTAAATGTCATTAACTGTAACTTTGTATATGAGGTGACTTATAGGCCCACTGGGTCGGGTGCAACATTTTGTATATATATTTTTGTTATTTATGTTTAATGCACATGTCACTATAATAAAATAATTTCTTCTAAACTAAAACTATGTATACTAATATATACGCAAAACCGCGTAGCACTGTTGTGTGTTTTTGCTTTACGAATGAAGGTATCTTACACCAATTCAACATAATATTATATTATTATTATTTTATTATCATTATACCAGATTTGTATAGCACTCTTTTCATACATAAAGTATACGTTCAAAAGTGCTTAACATTAATTTAGCATAGCAAGACATTTTTACAACATACATTACAATAGTCAACATTAAGGACAACAATTTGGTAGGAATAAAAATATTTTTTAAAATGGTTATCAAAAATATTAAGAAAAGTACATAAAGGTTAAGAATTAAAATGCAAAATGCTATAGATACATATAATATATAATACTGTCGGTAGAAAAACATGTGTCCAATTGTAGTGTTGAAATATTGTCATGTCACACTACACAACTAAATAATAGACATTAAGTTCATCCTCCTTTTAAAATTGATTTGTCATTGCTTACCATATGTAATTAAAAATGTATATTTAATTCGAAGAACAAGACACATGTAATTATATACGTTATATAAATATAATTCTGTTCTGTTTTGTTCATATATTTACTCCTCAAAATAACTCTCCAACTGGCTAGTCCGACATATCAAACTATTTCCAACAACAACAACAACAACGTTTTATTTACGTCAGGTTACAGGTTATGTAGCAACATGACATGGATAGTAGAATATTTTTATTTCTTTATTTATTATTTACAATGTATAATACAATATTACAGACATATTTAACATAAATTATCATTATAAAATATACATTGCCATTCTAAAAGAATTATAAGAGACGTTATAATAATGTTTCTAGATACACATAAATTATTTATATAAAAAGAAATGTGTATGGATATGTTATACAAAATATAAACATTGGGTATACATGCATGGGGGACAGCAATTGTATTATTTATCTAATAGACAATAACAATATTATCATACAATGTGCGGAAACAATTAGCAATATATACTTCCAAGTGAATGTATGGGTCGCATAAATATATACTGTTCATTTTTACTTAATACATATGTTTGCTCATATAAATCTGTGTCTGGGGAAAGAAATCGAAGCATTGCCAGAAATCAATTAGTTACTAATATGCTTTTGCGTACGGTAATAAGACTTATTTAGCAAAATACCGTGAGAACAGTATCGGGTTATATTCATTGCGCACGGGATTCACGATATAGTTGATATGGATCAAACCATTCTTTAATGGTTGACCGTTGTTTGATATATGTACTGACTAATAACTTATTGACGTTACGTTAGCACCGCGTTTCTAGGCATGCACACGTTTACTGGCCCCGAGGTTATAAAACTTTTCTCAGATCTCAAACTCAACCTCAAGTGATCTGATTGGTTGATTCTGAGCGCTACTGTCAGCTGAACCAATCAGACGATTGAGATTGAGTTTTGAGATTGGAGAAAAGTTTTATAACCTCCAGGCCTGATGAGGATTTATGACTTAATACAGATTTGTCATGTACAGTCTACATCCATTATGTCAAAGTCGGTCGGTTATGTCGAATTCTCCGGTTATCTCGAAGTCGGATCAAAGTCCCGTTTCAGACACTATCATTTTACATGTAACTGGATATGTTTATATCGAATTTCGTTAAGTCAAACTTCGGTTATGTCGAAGTATTTTGTTCGGTCTGACGGAATTCGACATAACGGATGTAGACTGTATGTTGATATATAAATAAACTAATTATGTCTGCAACATTTATGCTAATACTGGTTTTATAGGCAGTAGTAGTTATGTCGAAGTATTTTGCAGTAGTGATTACTTGTTTATTAGTTGCTAATACTATTTTGAATGTTCAGGCTGACCGTAGAATGCTTTTTTATGTATAGGATTTAAGCCGAAAACGATCCAATATGTAAAATAGTTGACTGTATGAAGCGCGTAGCGCCGAAGACAGTACCAATAGTTTACATATTGAATCCGTTTTAGGCTTATATCTTACTTAAAACACACACTTATATAACAAGATCCTACTAATTAAAATCGTTAATTTCGTGCATGTACGCGTAGGATTTAATATAATACTCTGGCATTTTGACAGCAATCCAATAGTAATAATAACGGACTGCACGTACACAGGTATGACGTCACGACAGTGTTTTAATTACGTTTATTTAGCGTCGCTACCGGTTGCCCATTTGAGATACGGGCAGTTTACCTAACAACACCTTTCCTGGGCAGGCCACAACCAGTACTTGGTGCACCAACCTCCGTAAGAAACTGACCATTGTTTTCATATAAAGAGACACAGTGTGAGTTGGGCTCAACCCCGTGACCATCAGTGATGATAGGTTACAGCGACCTTAACCACTCGACTATTTATTTATTTTAGTCTCATATATGCATGCTACACATATAATATATAATAGTACATAGCCATTCTATGAGAATTATAATAGACTAGACACATGTTATCATCACAGAGAATTGTTATCATAATACTGTACATTAAAGACAAACCTTGCCCATCTAGACACTTGTGTTAATCTTGTGACAATAATACTTAAAAACCAGTGTTTACTGTAAAATCCACATTGAAATATATTTTAAAGGAAGGTAAAAGAGGGTGACTAACACAAGTATCACTATACTGTGTCTCAATTGGCAGCATGATTTGTTTAAGATTAAGCTATTATCTAATATCATACTTGTATGTATACCTAAATTTGTATCCTGATAGTTACAGTCCATTGTAATACACCGTGAAACACATATTTCTGGGACAATATTTCGCGCTTTACCATCAGCAAAAAACAAAAACATAAAAAACAAACTTCTCGACTATGTCCTCAAATATCCTATATTCATATGTATAGCAAACTGAACATTTGTGTGTTTCAGTTTCAATTAAATTGTACAATTAATGTTCTTCTAATATATGAATTAATTTAATACTAAATATAAATGTAATATGTATGAATTGCAGTGCTGTAATTTGCTTCTTATTTTGTTCTATGCTAACATCACATTGCAACTCAACCTCTCACTTGATGTACTATGCAATAAAAGGAAATACAATACAGTAATCTTAGATTTTGACAATTGTCATTTTACCAATATAACATTTACTAAAGAAACAAGTAAATTTGATAAATATATACATTTTCACAACAGTTATTCAGAACCAAAGATGGAATATTCGGAATAAACGCTCATGGCTGATAATGGTTACAGCAGTCGTGGTCCAATAAATGAAATCACTCCAAGTCAGCCCCCCCCCCCCCCAGTATAATAAATTTATTTTTAATATACAGCAGTCATAACCTATGTTTTTATGAGTTTATGTTAAAATGACAGTTGATATTATCAGAAGCTCAATACGGGCCAATTAATGATCTCGGTGTTAAAGTATATTTATATGACTGATCAGGCTAAATATGTCGACGCCTGTTCCCAGGCTAATTTATGGTATGCCATACATGTATTTTGTTATTACACTCACCAAGTTGGGCACCTTCCAATCTATTGCGTTTACATTCCGGTAAATTACCCCATAGACGTTGCTGATTGGCTAAAGTTGTTATATGACGTCACGTCGCCGTAACAGTAATTGATTAATGAACAAAAACGACGTAATTTCATGCTTAATTAATACAACTTTTGTAACATTTGTGGCCATTTACAATCTCGAAACGTTCAGAAAAATAATTTAAATATAAGGATTAAAATTTAAAACCAATGGGTATTTCGTTTATAAATCGTGAAATGTAAATATTCTGTGAATTTAGGGCCTCCGTGACCGAGTGTTTACGGTTGTTGACTTCAAATCGCTTGCCCTCACCGTTGTAGGTTCGATGTACAAAATACCGAGCTGTGTTAGAATGTGCATTTTTTTTAGAAAATAAAAGCCAAACAAATGGTTTATAAAATTTAATAATATATTATAGCGTATGATATTTATTGTATAAATGTAAGTAATCAATAATATTGAAACAACTCACATCGTCCCCATTACCATTTCAGGTCACGCGCGTAGTTTATGTTGACCAATAAGACGATCAATCACCAAAGTAAAGACATGACGTCATGACAAGCTGGATGGAAATTGCGCATATTGATACAGCCCAATTCCATAAATTAATTATACTGTGTTTTGTGGTGATAGTTTTAGTTGTGTTGCATGAGATACACGATTCAAATTGCGACAGAAAGTCTTAGTTAGCGCTTTTATTTCACTGTAGTGTATTCAATATTATATTTGTGACACTGTTGGTAGCATTTGCAAATGGAAACCTCCATTGAAAGAAAATTGATTTACAACAATTGTACTCAGTTTGCTGTGACAATACCATAACGATTAATTTATACTTTTTGATTACAAAACAAATGTTAACAACATTAGATTAATCGCTATCGATACCTCATTCCTGATGGAATCCATCGCCCGAGGGAGAGAGAAGAGGAATATGGAATTTAAGTACCTTGAATAAGGAAACAATCGTAACAGCTACATCTGGGCGCTAACCCCAGACATTTCAAACTTGAAGCGAACACGCTAGCAATGCACTCTCGCGATTTACACATGACATCCACGAATGAAATATATGTACAATGAAATATACACAAGCATGACCGAATATTGGAGGTTAAATGGGTTACACGAATATTCAAAAGGTTGTCCGATTAGCGCAGTGGTTAGCGCACTCGCTTCTCATCAATGCAACCCGGGTTCGATCCTCGGACCAGGGAAGTATGTGAGATGGTAAGATGGTCGCCATATCGGACAGGTGGGTTTTCGCCGAGTACTCCGGGTCCTCCCACATGAATGACCACATATACGCTTTCATCCGAGCCAACGAGAGTGATTAATATAAGGTGTTCATAAATATAGTTTAAATGTACAATGTTACATTTTGAATATAGACTATCGTAACTGAAAATACACATACTATGCTAAACTATGCAACAATGTTGCCAGATAGATTACTAATATTATGTATAAGATATATTTTACATATTGGATCTGTTTGAGGCTTATATATTACTTAAAACACACACTTATATAACAAGATCTAATTACTATTAAAATGGGTCCGCCTCCGTGGTCGAGTGGTTACGGTCGCTGACTTGTATACCACTGTAACCTATCACCACTGATGGTCACGGGTTCGAGCCCCGCTATATGAACAAGTTGGCAGTATCTTACGGAGGTTGGTGCACCCAAGTAACCGTTGGAGCCTGCCCAGGAAATGTGTTGTTAGGTAAACTGCCCGCCGGCGATATAGCCCGAAATGGTGCTGATGCAGGCGTAAAACCCGAAATATAACATAACATAACTATTAAATTGGTTAATTTCGTACATTTACGCATAGGACATGATTTATGATAATAATAATAATAATAAAGACTTTATTTAACGAGAGTACTCATTTAACAAAAGTTAATCTACCATGAGGCCCTCAACATATATAAATCAAATGCAATCAAAACATAGCACTATAAGTGAGAACTGCACATTGGAATAATATAGTAATGTAAAAGCTGAAAAATAGAGAAACTATATTTAATATGTAATGGAAAATGATGATATATGGAATTGGCTAGCAGAGTAGAAAATGGGAATGAGACAATTAATGATGCTAGATCTTATCTAACAATATGCAGATTTGACTTGTAGTGGTATCTTCAAAATATGTATGAAATCAACTTAAAGACAGCAATATTTACGATTCTAATAAATATAGCAATCGCAATACACGTTAATAATAACAGTAGAAGTGCGCGATTAGTTTGAATTTTTATAGTTCCACCTTAAGTAGAGAATTTTGAACTGTTGGATAGTTGGAGCATTTTGAATTGAGTGAGGCAATGAATTCCAAATAGATGATCCTGAAAATTCAAATGTATTACGAAATAATTCACAATTTGGTCTTGGTGTGTATAATTGATATTCTGAGGTTGATCTAAGAATTCTAGGATGTATATCAGAAGTAAAAGTGAAGGATGATTTTAAATAGTCTGGAGCAGCTCCATGTAATGTTTTATACATTTGTATACCCTTCTGATATATGACTCGTTCTGGAAAGGTCATCCATTTTAGTTGGGAGAATAATAATTGCGATGGAGTGTCAAAGTCCTGATCTAGAATTAGTCTAGCTGCTCTCTTTTGTAACCGAACTATTTTATCTTCTAAAGATGAGTTGCAGTTACCCCAAATCACACAACAAAAGTCTAAGTGAGGCAATATGTAAGCATTGTAGAAGAGGTTGCGATTGGGAATAGAGAGATACCTTTTTATACGAGACAATAAATATAAATAAGAGTTACATTTTTGAGAACATTGTCAGTATGCTTATCCCAGGATAGTGTGTTGTCAATCATAACTCCGAGTAGTCGTTCAGCAGAACTCGGATGTATGACGGTGTTGTTCACTTTCACTTCAAGAGCAGACTCACTGATACTATGAGCTTTTGATTTAGAGGAAATATACATGATTTTGGTCTTAGAAGTATTGAGAATCATACGATTGTCTAAACACTACTGTTGAACATTTATCAAATCAGTAGATAAAGAAGTAGTAAGAGTGTCAAGAGATTGATCGGAGGAAGATATAGTTGTATCGTCAGCAAATATGTCTGCAACTGTGCTGGTAAGAGTCATAGGTAAGTCATTGATGTAAATTATAAAGAGAATGGGACCTAAGACAGACCCCTGAGGAACACCAGAAACAACAGGTCCAGTATCAGAACGAGCACCAGAAACATTCGTTTGTTGGAACCTGTCAGCTAAGTACGAGGAAAACCAATTTTGTGATGATTCAGCAAGACCATAATAAGCTAATTTACGTATTAAGATAGAATGATCAACCAGATCAAAGGCTTTGGAAAGATCCAGAAAGACTGTGCCCACTACTCCATTCTTATCAATTGCTGATATCCAGTCATCCAGTAAGCGTGTAAGGGCAGCTTGACATGAATGATTGTTACGGAATCCGGACTGTCGATTATATAATAAATTATGTTCCTCGAGAAATTGTTTCAAGTGAAAGCTGACATGGCGCTCAAGAATCAATGACATAACAGGTAATATTGATATAGGTCTGTAATTATTTGTATCTGATTTGTCACCTTTTTTGTGAATGGGTATAACTTTGGCTAATTTAAATGCTTTGGGAAATTTGTTGGAGTGTATGCTAGAATTGAATATTTGTGTTAAAATTGGAGCAATGATTTTGGCAGAAAGCTTTAAGAATCTGGCATGTATATTATCAGAGCCCGTTGATTTAGATACATCAAGTGAAAGAAGTTGTTTTTCAACAAACTGCACAGATACTAAGGGAATAGAAAATTTAGATATGTTTGACAATTTAGTGTTGTTAGTAGTTTCAAGTGCAAAGTTAGAGTAGTGGGGTGGTGGGTTATCAGACTGAAACTGCCTATGAATATTACAGAAATGTTCATTAAAAATATTGGCCGTATAGTTAGCATTTAATATTTTACATCCATTTTCATCATGTAGGTACTGTGTTTGAGATTTATTGTTCAGTCCTGATAATTCATTTAGGCTGCTCCATAATTGTTTCGGATTGTGTTAATTCAAGTTGGATTCGAGTTAATATGTGTGGTGTAGTAATTATGCTTTGAGGTAAATATAAGTGATTTGACTTTTTGTCTCCATATTTTAAACTTATCTGATATTTGTTTCTTGTGAAAATGATTTCTATGTTTTATAGCTTCTAAAATATCTGAATTTATCCAGTTTGGTTGTGACGTCCTTTTGACTCTTCTATTTCTGATAGGTGCGTGATTGTTGAGAACAGTAGCGAACATATCAATGAATACATCAGATGAGTCGTCCGGATCACCAAACATGTCTACAAGTGACCAAGGCTGGATGGAAAGTTCAAGCAAGAACTCAGCTTCATTGAAATTTTTCAATGATCTATACTGAATACATTTATGAATCGAAGTGTTTTTGCTATGGCCATTAGTTTTCCTGGTGATGCAAACTGGGTAATGATCACTAATGGAATAACTTTGGACTGTAACCTCTGATATATTATTGGGTGTATTTGTAAAAGCATGATCAATCAGTGTTGACGTGGTTTGAGTTACTCGTGTAGGTTGACAAACCAACTGAGTGAAATCAACATAATCAAGAAGGCTAATCCATGTGTTTGAATTATGGTCTTGCTTGAGCAAATCGAAATTGAAGTCACCTAGTATGATGCATTCCTTAGATTCTGAGTATGACTTATCGAGACTGTTAGAGAAATGTGTTAGCCATTCAACTTTGGATGATGGTGGCCTGTAGGTATAGCACACAAATAAAGGTTTAGAGTGTTTAAATTTGACCTCAAGCCAAATAGCTTCTAAATTAGAGTGTTCCAGGTCTACCCTATGAGTACAGCTTAAGTAGTCTTTAACATAGATAAGTAAACCTCCACCAAACGTATTTCTGTCTTTTCGAAACATAGTATAACCATCAATAACAAGTTCATGATCACTAACAGTGGTATCCAAAAACGTTTCACAAATACAAAACAAGTCAATATTATTTTGATCAGACATTATCAACTTAATTTCATCTAACTTTGGGTAAATAAAATGTATATTAAGGTGAACAATGTGAAGACCCGTTTTTTTAAACCAGGTAGTACTTATTAAATCAGTATCATTGATCAGAAATTCAGTGTCATTAGTTACATTTTGTACTGTAGAACTATCTGTATCTAGCACATAGGATTTGACTCTGACCTTTCGACAGCAGTCCACTATTCATAATAATGGACTGCAAGTACAAAGGTATGACGACATGACACGGTATGGCGTGTTTTAAATAACTATTTAAGTAACTATTATCTCTGTTAAAAGTTAGCTAAGGTGTCTACCCAGTATACATATATACATGTCTATGGTATAACAATAGTTGGTTTATAAAAGGGCATAAGAATAATTGTTTAATATAAAACTATGCACATACAGGGTATTTACCAATCAAACAAGTATACTTTGTTGAATCACCTTAGTTACATACACGTATGTATTTAAGAATGCATGTCTTCAACCACCATTGACTATTATTTGTAAAATGTTATTTGTACCATGTAAACTCATGGGTTTGTAACATTCTGTTGAATAAACTACATATCTATAGGTGGTGCGTTTCAGCCGTTCAGTGTATTGTACAATTGTTTGTAATCTAATAATACCCACAAGGGAGGTGGGTCTGATGTCTGGTAATGTAATACGGTGTCCGCCTTGTGACCGAGAGGTTGTGAGTTCGAGATCCGTCAGAACCACGATGGTGGAGTTCTTAAAGTGGAGTGGTAAATCCACATTGCACTATCCGCTCCCTCGTGACCATGGATACCAGCAGGAATGAGACCATAAGAGCGATTGATCTAATGTTATAAACAATTGTTTCTCAATGTCACATAGGGACATGTGACACCATAACACGTGACACCCATAACATGTGTCGTCGGAGGTTCGTGAAATCGTAATAGTGGCAGTCTCAATACTCAGTATTTCACGTTGCTTTTATAGTGTTATTATACAATATCAATACACGTACATTGTATAGCTACCCGTCTATACACATTTAAATAAATGAAATATATCATCCTCGTCGCTGTCTTAGCAGTTCTAATAATAGCCCATTACGCAATAACACAAGTATTGCATCATTACCAGTCTCCCGTCTGCGCCGATATGCTAAGTGCCCGCGCAGCTTATGTGACGTTGTCGGACTTCGCTACTTAATAGTATTCTAATTGGACTTCCATGCTACATACGTTGGACTGGTAATCCAGGGATCGCAGGTTCGATCCCACGTCTGACCCTAATAAAATTAACAGTCTTTCAGATGGGACTTTAAACCGAGGTCTCGTGTCGGTGCTTTATACCGTGCACGTAAAAGAACCAGAGGAGATTCTGGAATGGGTCTATGTCTGTATCGTTGCACTATCTTCCAAAATCTAAAATAACTAATCTCTTCAGGAGGCGTCGCTCATATGGGCAACCGGTAGCGACGATAAATAAACGTAACACACACACACCATTTTACAGCTCACGCCAGATTGCATTAATTGGTCCCACAAAGCTTCCCGATTTACGGTATCAAAAGCACTCTGGTAATCTATAAAATTAATATGCACCAACACTTGGCATGTTTAGATAATACCTTTTTAATTATTGAATGTAGCAAAAATATAGCATCAGCTGTAGAACGGTTATCTCTAAAACAAAATTGAAAATGGAACAATGACTCCTCGGTCCATGCCTCGGGAAAATGGAACAATGACTCCTCGGTCCATGCCTCGGGAAAATGGAACAATGACTCCTCGGTCCATGCCTCGGGATAATGGAACAATGACTCCTCGGTCCATGCCTCGGGAAGATGGAACAATGACTCCTCGGTCCATGCCTCGGGAAAATGGAACAATGACTCCTCGGTCCATGCCTCGGGAAAATGGAACAATGACTCCTCGGCATGCCGGGATAATGGACAATGGCTCCTCGGTCATGCCTCGGGATAATGGAACAATGACTCCTCGGTCATGCCTCGGGAACTGGAACAATGACTCCTCGGTCCATGCCTCGGGAAAATGGAACAATGACTCCTCGGTCCATGCCTCGGGAAAATGGAACAATGACTCCTCGGTCCATGCCTCGGGATAATGGAACAATGACTCCTCGGTCCATGCCTCGGGAAGATGGAACAATGACTCCTCGGTCCATGCCTCGGGAAAATGGAACAATGACTCCTCGGTCCATGCCTCGGGAAAATGGAACAATGACTCCTCGGTCCATGCCTCGGGAAATGGAACAATGACTCCTCGGTCCATGCCTCAGGATAATGGAACAATGACTCCTCGGTCCATGCCTCGGGAAAATGGAACAATGACTCCTCGGTCCATGCCTCGGGAAAATGGAACAATGACTCCTCGGTCCATGCCTCGGGAAAATGGAACAATGACTCCTCGGTCCATGCCTCGGGAAAATGGAACAATGACTCCTCGGTCCATGCCTCGGGATAATGGAACAATGACTCCTCGGTCCATGCCTCGGGATAATGGAACAATGACTCCTCGGTCCATGCTCAGGATAATGGAACAATGACTCCTCGGTCCATGCCTCGGGAAAATGGAACAATGACTCCTCGGTCCATGCCTCGGGAAAATGGAACAATGACTCCTCGGTCCATGCCTCGGGAAAATGGAACAATGACTCCTCGGTCCATGCCTCGGGATAAGTACATATATCAAATATGTGATTACAAATCAGACATAAATATGGTGATATAAAATTATTTGAGCCAGTAAAGAAATGAGATACTTTTTTATCATAATCACAACTTTTATAACGCCTTAACATGAACATAGTTTTTTTGTACTTTTCTACAGTCATCGTTTTGTCTAATTGTTCAACATTGACCGTATTGCTATGTAAATCATCAGACAGATATGTGTTAGGTTCTGCATCGTTTGAACTATTAGAAAAATAGTTTGTATAATCCGCTAAGTGAATGTCACTAGCATAACTACTAGCTTGTTTAAATTTATTTTAATATTTCCAAACTTTACTTGGTGAGTTTTTACTTAAGCGTGACACTTTCTGCTTCTCTTTATAATAGAATTTCCATTTAACACGTCGTTTGGTTTTAACAAAGTTGTCAGATTTATTTGTAAAACAAATTCCTTTTAGATTCCGAAAATACAGCTTTATTTTGACGGCACTCGTCGTTAAACCATAATGATTTACATGTTTTAGACTTTGGTTTGGTTAATTAGGTTTTACCAAAACACTTAATAGAAACATCATAGACTGTATTTAATTTAGAAAATTCATTCAAACTTTATTTCATACATGCATAATGCTTACGTACATCAAACAGAATTAGCATTATCATATGTACATACGTAACATTCTTAATCACATAACACACATAGCAGCATGATTATAATATTAGCACATATCTGTGAACACAAAGAGGAGGAGCGACTATCTGGTATTTCTTGTATGTGGGTCTACGTTTTCTAAGTAGGGTTTGAACTTATATCACATCCCTGGAACAGCGTTTCCTGACACCTACACGACAAGTAGCGAGAGCGAATGCGATCCGCCATGCCAGAGGGATACAACTTGTTAAATGAGTTAAAAGTTGCTACAACTTAGAAGGGAATTAATATGTATATGAGTACATAGGTACCTCTCCAATCATGTGAAGCTGTTTATTTAGGTTTAAAATGTCGTTGTGCAATATTGTTATACTACGCATGCTACCAATATAGAGTATATGTGAATAACAATTAAAATATATATATATATGTACAATCAAGTTACAGTACATTGTACATATTTATATAAAGTGTAAGTAAATAATGGTGGGATACATACACCATGTACACCATATGCATCACACCACCTTTCACTCATATGTGGTAAGGTGCACATTTAAACATAGTAAAATACTGATTTACATGCAACATGATAACATCTGTTCGAATAACACCCGTAGTGGTCACGATAACTATAATCATGTATACATAGACATACATAATTATAATCATGAATACATTGGTTAATATCAACCATCGATAACTGACTTGTTACATCATCCACTATATGGTAATTAGCAAATTTACGAAATAATCAGTTTTTGAAGTGTCCCACTTCCCACAATTGTATCAACATTACAACAATCTATTATAGGTATAACACCAGCGCGTTTCAAAGAAATGCAATTGGGCAATGATCTGAGAATTCAGATAAATCAAGAACACTCCTATTACAGACTGAGTTAAATTATTCAGATCCTGTTATTAAGTAATCCACTGTACTGGCAACCGGTCTAGTTCTCTACATTCCGTGGAAAGTACAATCTCCATGCTCATGGCGACCGTTAACTATAACTATCCTCTAGATGCTTTTTCTCCAAATACAATTAATTGATTATTGATAATTTGTTGCTAGTATTGACAGGTAATATAACAGTAAAATCCATGCATTGCAAGTTCACCTGGCCGACTCGTCCGTCATCAAGGTTGGCCCAATGTATTTAAGTGTGCAGATCAATGAAATAGGATTCCATGACTAAAATACCATCTGACTACACGTTGCATGTACTAAATGAGATTACACGTTGCATGTACTAAATGAGATTACACGTTGCATGTACTAAATGAGATTACACGTTGCATGTACTAAATGAGATTACACGTTGCATGTACTAAATGAGATTACACGTTGCATGTACTAAATGAGATTACACGTTGTATGTACTAAATGAGATTACACATTGCATGTACTAAATGAGATTACACGTTGCATGTACTAAATGAAATTACATGTTGTATGTACTAAATGAGATTACACGTCGCATGTACTAAATGAGATTACACGTTCCATGTACTAAATGAGATTACACGTTGCATGTACTAAATTAGATTAGAAATCACACAGTTTTGTATATCGTCTAGAACCCTGCATGAATTTAGCAACTCAACTTAACCTGTTATCAATTTGAAAGTTTATTGGAAGCATTCATAATATATGCAGTAGAAATTCATTCGAATTGAAGATACAGTATACCTCGAGTTCAGAATCAAACTGTTTATATGTATGCACTTTGTATATAAATGTACAACGGAATAAGAAATAGGCGAACACCAGAAGAGATTAACATGCTTAGTTTTCATTAACGATTCACGCATCCGCCAATGACAACAGTCGCTATATATCTTTTATTTCATACATGAGCCAATGCCAACGATCGTTTCAAACTCACATTTACAATATATCTACTAGATAAGAATCTATACAATGTTAATAGTCGAGCCAGAGTTAATATGGTAACAGAAAGTAGAATATAACGATACTGTTGTTATAATATATTATAATTATTGGAAATGGAGGACTACTTTGACTCACTATACTACTACTATGACAACGCATCTATGTTAAATGAAGACGATTTGACCGATTGGAATGATAATATTCAGCTAATAAGCCATATTTATACCGCTACTGCATCCTTGGCAGCAGTTTCCTGCATACTCAATGTTATTGTAATTCTAACAATTATGGACTTTAATTTGAAGACACACATGAAGTTAGTGCTAAGTCTGACGTTGTCGGACCTCCTTCTCGCAACGATGCACATCGTATTGAAGTTTAAAGCATTCGCCAATCCATGGATTAATATCATCGCGCATACCGGACAGTACCAGAACGATAGTCAACTCAGTTCATTCAACAACTCGTACGAAGACAGCTACCCACTCAATCTCCCAGAAGAATTAAGACAGCTGCTATCTAAGACGTCAAGGCAAAACAGTACAGTAAATGCAACGTCAGCAATAAACGGATCACAAGACTCAACCATGCAAGAAGGAATGTCATCTATAACGTCAAGTATACATTTATCTAAGAATGACATGTTTGTCACTGTTTTATCTAGCATGTATTTAATGCCAAGTATCATAGGTACTTTGACAATTGTTGGCATTACAATATGTGTACTTGTAGCTGTGACTAAACCGCTGCACCACAATACAATTCTATCAAAAAGGCGCGGAAATATGGGTGTGGTCAGCATCTGGGGATTTGCAGTCGCAGTCGCTGCTTCCGTCACTGGACTTACATTCGGAAAGTCGATAGTTCAAGTTGTGGACTTAACCGACAGTGTCCAATTAGTCGTTTGGTGCGGAACAAGTTTATGTTTTACTTTTCTACCAATAACCTACGTTGTAATCATAGTGACCATTCGGAGACAAGGAGCGATACAACCGTCACGGACTGCAACACATCGGAAGGCCATGGTAACCGCTCTATTTGTGATAGGTACATACGCAGTTTTTAATCTGCCATATGTGTGGACGTACTTGATCTCATATTTCGAAAAATCGATGAAGATGACGACTATGTCCACGTCAGTGTTCCAGTTGTTCGCTGTTGTAAACACTATCGCGAATCCCATCATCTACTCCGTCAGACTCCCACACGTTTTGGAGAAGTGGACAATGCTCTTAGATAAACTGAAACGGTTTTGTACGTGTACCGACGGATAATTCAAGAGCCGAAAGCGAGAATTTATCGACCGTGCACGAGAAAACCCGTGCGTTATGCTAGTGTTAACGGCTAGATGAGGTTATTTATGACCTTGTAACTTACAATGTACCGTGCCCATTTGTGGCGTTTGGGGTACGTAATTATAAAGTGTACATATACTAGTATATGGGGCGATTTATGCACATTTGTAATTTGCGGAACTTCATAACATACCGCTCATGACGTCCCTATAACATTTATGTCTATATATTTTACAGTAGACATGCTATTTTTGAAAACAGGTAGTACGCCTAAATTACCCCCCCCCCACGACAAATGTGGTGCAGACGGATATGTCGTCCAGTGGTAACACACTGGACTGGTAATCCTGGGATCGCAGGTTCGATCCCCCGTCTGACCATAATAAAATTAACAGTTTTTCAGATAGGACGTTAAACCGAGGTCTCGTGTTGGTGCTGTACACCGTGCACGTAAAAGAATCAAAGGAGACTCTGTATCATTGCACTATCATCCAAAAATCTACAATTATTAATCTCTTCAGGAGGCATCGTCCATATGGGCAATCGGTAGCGATGATAAATAAATGTAAAACACACACACAACATTGGTGCGTTTTTAAAGTGGTGCAGTGTATTACCCGGATACAATATACAGCTTACATCATATTAGTTTCTTTGCATAGCGACTGATAAGGCTCTCCACGAACCTTCGTTTGAAACGTTCACAACAAGTAAAATCAAACGTTTAATTAATTATTAACTTTAGAATATTTTGGGCCTGCATTCTAACTTTTAGCAAGACCACACGACATGTTGCATAGTGCGCAGGCTGTCCGATTAGCGCAGTTGTTAGAGCGCTCGCTTCTCACCAATGCAGCCGTGTTCGATCCTCGGACACGGAATTATGTGAGATGTTACGGTGGTCGCCAGATCGGCCAGGTGGGTTTTCTCCGGGTACTCGGGTTTCCTCCCACATGAATGACCACATTTACGCTTGTATCCGCACCAACGAGAGTGGTTAATATAAGTTGTTAAAACTTGCTTCGCAAACGTTGTAAAATAAATAAAGTTTACGCTTGCTTTTTTAGTAAGCAGCACGGCCGACCTCTCCTTAACGTAGATAGTGCGCTATGCTACATCTCTATCCCATAAGATAAAACTGTCATATTAGGAGGAAATTGGCCTATCCATTCAGTATGATCTCTCATTACGTAGATAGTGCGCTATGCTATATCTCTATCCCATAAGATAAAACTGTCATATTAGGAGGAAATTGGCCTATCCATTCAGTATGATCTCTCATTACGTAGATAGTGCGCTATGCTACATCTCTATCCCATAAGATAAAACTGTCATATTAGGAGGAAATTGGCCTATCCATTCAGTATGATCTCTCATTACGTAGATAGTGCGCTATGCTACATCTCTATCCCATAAGATAAAACTGTCATATTAGGAGGAAATTGGCCTATCAATTCAGTATGATCTCTCACTACGTAGAGAGTGCGCTATGCTATATCTCTATCCCATAAGATAAAACTGTCATATTAGGAGGAAATTGGCCTATCCATTCAGTATGATCTCTCATTACGTAGATAGTGCGCTATGCTATATCTCTATCCCATAAGATAAAACTGTCATATTAGGAGGAAATTGGCCTATCCATTCAGTATGATATCTCATTACGTAGATAGTGCGCTATGCTATATCTCTATCCCATAAGATAAAACTGTCATATTAGGAGGAAATTGGCCTATCCATTCAGTATGATCTCTCATTACGTAGATAGTGCGCTATGCTATATCTCTATCCCATAAGATAAAACTGTCATATTAGGAGGAAATTGGCCTATCCATTCAGTATGATCTCTCATTACGTAGATAGTGCGCTATGCTATATCTCTATCCCATAAGATAAATCTGTCATATTAGGAGGAAATTGGCCTATGCATTCAGCATGATATCTCATTACGTAGATAGTGCGCTATGCTACATCTCTATCCCATAAGATAAAACTGTCATATTAGGAGGAAATTGGCCTATCCATTCAGTATGATCTCTCACTACGTAGATAGTGCGCTATGCTATATCTCTATCCCATAAGATAAAACTGTCATATTAGGAGGAAATTGGCCTATCCATTCAGTATGATCTCTCATTACGTAGATAGTGCGCTATGCTATATCTCTATCCCATAAGATAAAACTGTCATATTAGGAGGAAATTGGCCTATCCATTCAGTATGATATCTCATTACGTAGATAGTGCGCTATGCTATATCTCTATCCCATAAGATAAAACTGTCATATTAGGAGGAAATTGGCCTATCCATTCAGTATGATCTCTCATTACGTAGATAGTGCGCTATGCTATATCTCTATCCCATAAGATAAATCTGTCATATTAGGAGGAAATTGGCCTATGCATTCAGCATGATATCTCATTACGTAGATAGTGCGCTATGCTACATCTCTATCCCATAAGATAAAACTGTCATATTAGGAGGAAATTGGCCTATCAATTCAGTATGATCTCTCACTACGTAGAGAGTGCGCTATGCTATATCTCTATCCCATAAGATAAAACTGTCATATTAGGAGGAAATTAGCCTATCAATTCAGTATGATCTCTCATTACGTAGAGAGTGCGCTATGCCAGGTTTCCATGAAGCGTACTTCGATTTTGTCAGCGCTACTTTTGTCAGCACGTACGATAAACTTATTATACGCAAGCGGATTTTGGTCATAAATTCAAAATGGCGATGACTCAGCATGCACGCACGACTAATTAACACGATAATGATGTAACAATTCGCCGGTGTATGTGTAAGCACATCCTGATGTAAAGTTTCATCTTAGGTAAATGTAAATTTACCCCCAATAAGTGTAAAGTGTGCCCTTACACCAATTTGCATACTAATTTGCACCATATTTAGAGTAACAAATCACATATTTGTTTACAGTGTGGTTCTTTTACGAGATATCGGTTTAAAGTTCCATCTGTAATACTGTTAATTTGATTAGGGTCAGACGGGGGTTCGATCCCTGGATTCCCAGGCCATCGTGTTAACCACTGGACTACGTGTCCGTGTGCTGAAAAAGAACTGTGCTGTTTGTCTGTATACGTTGAGCCCTATCACAAATCAGTGGTACATCCTTACGCTGTAGTAAATAGTCCCCGATGAGCAAACAAACAACTCCTGATAGGTATGTCCAATTAGCGCAGTGGTTAGCGCGCGCTTCTCACAAATGCAACCAGTGTTTGATCCTCGGACCGGGAAGTATGTGAGATGGTATGGTGGTCGCCAGGTCGGACAGGTGGGTTTTCTCTGGGTCCTACAGTTTTATAATTACTACACATAGTACAATACATGTAATTACTACACATAGTACAATACATGTAATTACTACACATAGTACAATACATGTAATTACTACACATAATACAATACATGTAATTACTACACATAGTACAATACATGTAATTACTACACATAATACAATACATGTAATTACTACACATAATACAATACATGTAATTACTACACATAATACAATACATGTAATTACTACACATAATACAACTCCTAATCGGTCACATGTTTTACAGTAAGATAGTAAAAAGTAAAGTGACTCCTTTTTATGTACATCAGTTCTTCCCGAATCCTATGCTTGTAGGCCAGGCGCCAGGCTGGTAGATTGATTTTATTACGTTTATTTATCGTCGCTACCGGTTGCTCATATGAGCGACGCCTCCTGAAGATATTAGTCATTTTAGATTTTGGAGGATAGTGCAATGATACAGAGAGAGAAACATTCCAGGGTCTCCTCTGGTTTTTTGTAAAGCACCGACACGAGACCTCGGTTTAACGTCCCATCTGAAAGACTGTTAATTTTATTATGGTCAGACGGGGGATCGAACCTGCGATCCCTGGATTACCAGTCCAGCGTGTTACCACTGGGCTATAGATCCGTCTGTAGGCTGGTAGACAATCGGTAACCATTATTTAACTAGCTGGTGGCTCACCAACCGGTCATATCATACCGAACATCTTACGGGATTCGAACCTTCAATCTCCCGCTCAGTACAACAGACGCCTTAACAAATAGGCCACGGAGACGGTACACTATACACTCAACAAAATTCATAAGCGGTCACCTCGTGATGTATAATATTCGGAGGGAACTAATATCCATATAATATCAATAACTATATTATCATATTTCAGACATTTTATTACACATCATTATGCAATGAATTGTTGCATAATCATCTGGAATAAAAAGCATTAAATGAAAATATGAACATATTTAAATTGTATTAGTATTACTATTAATGGCTCCAAATATTATAAAACACCAGGTGACCGCTTAGGAATTGTGTTGAGTGTATACTGTAACCCACTAGTGCATATTTAACATTTTATTGATTTTCAACAAGAAAGCATGAATGGCAGAGTTGCAGCCAAACTATGTGTCGACTGTGCCAAAACCAAGCAGTCATGCCGCGACCAATCAGAATCCTTCCAGGTTGTATTACACGTGTGTACATATAAGAACATATGCGAATGCTGGAATACACTGAATACAAACAATGTTATGTGACGGATATATACTTACACGTGTGTACATATAAGAAAATATGCGATGGCTGTATTACACTGAATACAAACAAAGTTATGAGGGATATATAATTACACGTGTGTACATATAAGAAAATATGCGATGGCTGTATTACACTGAATACAAGCAAAGTTATGTGATGATTATATATATATATATATATATATATAGGGCCTCAATCAGTTATATCTTAACATGAAAGATATACATATATAACAAGTAACTATAATCTAGCCGAGAGCTAGTGCCACCTTATAAACAATGTCATATGTTTGTATATACATATATAACAAGTAACTATAATCTAGCCGAGAGCGAGTGCTTATCCTTATAAACAATGTCATATGTTTGTAGCCATCCCTAGATGCCAACAGCTACTGGTTTTATCACATATACATGAGTACATATATACATATATACATATATACATATACTATATATAGTTATACATGTATTGTATCATAGGATGTTGTCTTATCTTACTTTGAACACTGACATGCTATTTGAATTAATACATCCGACTAATAGTCTTTGATGTTTTCCTCATGGCATACTGCACATGGACCCCAATCTCATCTGTCTCCCTCGGAATCACATGTATCGTCTGGTGCTCCGGTAACAGCTGTACGACTGTGTTACACTCCCGCCCACAAACAAACACGTGACCTCGCCCATCTGTACACATTTCTTGCGGTGTAAATATTGATTACATTACCAGCAAGATACAACACAGTTATGTCGTCAGTGTCGTAGCTAGTAACAAAGAGATGCCGACCGTCGTCACTGGCGGTGGTGTATAATGGCACGGACGACAGACGTGATCGTGAACGTGGAATATAGTGTTGAAGTACTCCGGCGTTGTTATATACTTCTATACGACCTGAAGATGCACCATCTACATCTCCGCAGCAGACATACAAGTTCCCACCCATATAAACAATCCCTCTGCAACAATTACCTACAGTGATTGATATGGTCAATGTGAGTGTCCTTCCTACAGAAACAACTTGTATTTTCTTGTCGATGTACAGAGACACGGCCACCTCATCAGCACCGATAGTACATACACTATCAGGTGTATTCGGCAGTTGTAGGAATTGTCTAGTCTCTTTAGTTTCTCGATGTTGTAATCAGTAACAAGTATCGTACCATCCTGTATTTGACATATGTCATAGATCCTAGACGTGTTACAGTCCGACTCTTCCTTTATATTTATAAACTGTCCAGAACGTCCTGTGGCTGTCTGTGGAAATCCTGAAAACGTCCCCAGCATGTATCATGGCATCCCTGTTTACTGTCCATGAGACCTCGGCACCTTTCTCCTTCGCATCATTCACCATAAGCTTTCCGTCTTTGACGAGAAGTGGAGAACAAAGAGTTCACACTCATTATCTCCCTTGAATGATGCAAGCTTCTTCAGAACATCGTCAGCCTCTTTCCTCATACTAACGAGATCTCTCACATCCTTGTCTATCCCGTCAACGATTAATTTCTCTTTCATATCCAGCTCATTCAGACTTTTCGTTTCTAGATCGTCAACATACTTATTTACTTTTTACGTAACTCTGCGATGGTTTGCTTTACTTTGTGCTATTCGTTGACAATGCGAGATGTGTCCACTTTCCGGCTACCGAGTACTTTGTCGACATCAGCGATACAGACTTTTGTTTCGTTCATGACACATTTATATTACCAGGTCTTCTGTATACCCTTAGCGGCGTCCGTTATGTACTGTGTGCCATCACATGAAATGTAATCAAATAATATGTGTTTGTTTGCTATGTGTCAAACTTTATTCTATATACATAGCAACTTCGGGTATATACTGTATGCCATCATATGAACTGTAATAAAATTGTATGTGTTGGTTTGCTATGTGTCAAACGTTATTCTATATACATAGCAACTTAGAGTACATACTGTATGCCATCACATGAACTGTACTAAAAGTGTATGTGTGTGTGTTTGCTATGTGTCAAGCTTTACTCTATTTCCATTGCAACGTCATATAATGCGCGCCATTACATACACTGTAATAAAATCAAATGGGTTGATCATGCTATGTGTCAAGCTTTACTCTATATCCATAGCAACTTCAAGTATATTACATACTGTGTGCCAATACATGAACTGTAATAAAAGCGTTTGTGTTTGTTTGCTATGTGTCAAGCTTTACTCTATATCCATAGCAACTTAGAGTACATACTGTGTGCCAACACATGGGCTGTAATACAATTGTATGTGTTGGTAATGCCATGTGTCAATCGTTACTCTATATCCATAGCAACGTAGAGTACATATTGTGTGCCAACACATGTGTTGATCCTGCCATTAATAAATTATTGTTTTAATTATTATTTGTCAATTTATCTCCATTATGTTATTTGACTACTCTAAAACTCTGTCCATATTGATTTATCAAAGATAACACTATATGAAATGTGTGTGTGTTTTACGTTTATTTATCGTCGCTACCGGTTGCCCATATGAGCGACGCCTCCTGAAGATATTAGTCATTTTAGATTTTGGAGGATAGTGCATGATACATGCAGAGACCCATTCCAGAGTCTCCTCTGGTTCTTTTACGTGCACGGTGTACAGCACCGACACGAGACCTCGGTTTAATGTCCCGTCTGAAAGACTGTTAATTTGATTAGGGTCAAATATGAAATGTACACATGCGCATAACGTACCGATACATTCACGTCTTTCCAACATGAACTCAATGGAATAAAGAAAACAGACGTAGCTGTAGTCCAGTGGTTAACACGTTGTACTGGTAATCCAGGGATCGTAGGTTCGACCTCCCGTCTGACCCTAGTCTTTCAGATGGGGCTTTAAGCCGAGGTCTAGTGTCGGTGTTTTACACCGTGCACATACAAGAACCAGAGGAGACTCTGGAATGGGTATCTGTCTGTATCATTGCACTATCCTCCAAAACTCTAAAATGACTAATCTCTTCAGGAGGCGAAGCTCATATGGGCAACCACTCTTTGCCATCACTAGAGTGTAACGCATTTACAATCGGATAACCGGAGAATACAAAATATCAACAACAAGTTGACGAATTAAACGTCGAAAATTTAAAGAATTTAAAGAACACTGTTGATGAACTAGAGGGTAATTATGTAGAGATCAATTGACATTTACATGAAATAATGAGAGACATGCATTAAATGTAGTTCACAGGCGCAACTAATAGCCTTTAAAGCAAATGTAACATAATTTCACGACTTCATGTTTCGGTTTAGCTGTTTTGTGACCCTAGTTTTTATTTAAAGGTCATAATAAAGTTAGTCTAGTGTGCACATCACTAGAGCTAAGTAGACTTGTCATCTCAATTAAAGTTGTTTTTACTTTTCTTTGCCTGACTGTTGCATGTGGATGGTTTTATGATGAAATATAATCCTATAAGGCTATAAATAAGACGTACACATTTGGGTTATTTCGATACGTACAAATACCGAAATATACCGAAATACACCGAAATATTGTTATTATTATTTATAAAATGCTAGTTTATTTTATTATTTTAGTTTAATAAGTCTTATAGATCTAGTAGAAATGAAATGTATTAAATTTAGATTTAATGATTTTTTAGGCAAGTCATTTCCATTTGTTATGAGCACACAATGATAAGGATTTCATGTAATAATTATAATAATATTCTACTTGCAAACTTTATGTTTATCATGTAGATTGTGTAGATCTATACATATTTTAAAATGCATTTTAATAATGTAGGGCTTAATTGTGACACCGTCGGATTGCAATTGACAACAACCTATACAATGAGGTAGGCAGGTACTTCTGAAATTACACTTATTATTAAAAAATAATGTTTTTCATATTCTGTGTCCTCTAATGACACAGAAGACGAAAGATTAACATAAATCATAAATATGAGAAGTTAGGAACATGTCATTATAATTATTAAAATAATAGATCAATAATATATGGCCAAATAAAACAAACAAAAATCCGAACATTTTCAGAATGATTAGAATCTATATTCGATTATATTTGTCAAGCATACTACTTGAGTAGTAGGAATACTTGTTTGTAGCAGTTGTAGTAAGTATATTTCGGTGTATTTCGGTATTTGTAGCTATCCTTATTTCGAGGTCTTATCGTTAAAGCTCATTTTCGCATAGCACTTTCCGCCCTGATCCGATGGCGGGATTTCTGACCAATATTTTAAAGCTTTTCGAAATGAACGGTTTTATATTGTATTACCGTTGTGCATGTCATTTAGCTGTTTGAAATCGACAGGTGAAATTCTCCCACTTTTTCGTCACTTTTTCTGCACAGTCGCAAAAGAAATTCAAATGATTATTATTTCATATGTATGAACAATTGGATATTAAACGAAATCTTATTTGGTTCACCGTAATGACATGGAGATAAACATGTTCGTCTATTTCGAGTTCTATTTTTGTTTTTCGCAATAATTAAATATTCAAAATGGCCGATTTAGCTTTTAGACTTTGAAATATGCCTGGATAGTAAAATGTCATATTTTTCAAGTCTAAATATTTAGACTACATGAAATACTGCTAAGAATGGATGTGCATCTAGCGTCTTCCTCTCTCACTTTAATTTGTACAGGACCAGCTCTCGGGCATTATCGTACACAGTGGTGGTCACCCTCATGCTGCCGTCCGTGATCCAGTCATATAACGTCTGATTTTCTGTCTGAGCTAACCGCTGCTAAAGATCGGCTAAACAGTAAACATGCCCAGGAAAACATGTCTTGTTTGACAGTTATTGGAACATAGGGTCCCCGTGACCTAGTGGTTACGGCGTCCGCCTACGGAGCGGGAGGGCGATGGTTCAAATCTCATCAGGGGTTAGTTCTGATGTGGCCGGTTTGTGAGCCGTCAGAGAGTTAAATAATGGTTACCGACAAGCATAGGATTCGGGAAGTACTGATGTTCATAAAAAGAGGTGTCTCATAAGTCAGAAATGGTTGGCTCTTTAAATAGGGATGACATTATAATAAACAAACACTTTACTTTTACATACATGTACAAACACATTCTAGAGGGTGATGTGGGCGAACCCTGATCACTTGTCCCTGATACGGTGTGCTAAGCCACTCGGTCACTGAGACTGGATACGGTGTGCTAAGCCACTCAGTCACTGAGGCTGGATACGGTGTGCTAAGCCACTCGGTCACTGAAGTTGGATACGGTGTGCTAAGTCACTGAGGCTGGAGAGATGCCTGATACGGTGTGCTAAGCCACTGAGGCTGGAGAGATGCCTGATGCGGTGTGCTAAGCCACTGAGGCTGGAGAGATGCCTGATATGGTGTGCTAAGCCACTCGGCCACTGAGGCTGGAGAGATGCCTGATACGGTGTGCTAAGCCACTCGGCCACTGAGGCTGGAGAGATGCCTGATATGGTGTGCTAAGCCACTCGCCACTGAGGCTGGAGAAATGCCTGTACGGTGTGCTAAGCCACTCGGCCACGGAGCTGGAGAGATGCCTGATACGGTGTGCTAAGCCACTCGGCCACTGAGGCTGGAGAGATGCCTGATACGGTGTGCTAAGCCACTCGGCCACTGAGGCTGGAGAGATGCCTGATACGGTGTGCTAAGCCACTCGGCCACTGAGGCTGGATACGGTGTGCTAAGCCACTCGCACTGAGGCTGGAGAGATGCCTGATACAGTGTGCTAAGCCACTCGGCCACTGAGGCTGGAGAGATGCCTGATACGGTGTGCTAGCCACTGAGGCTGGAGAGATGCCTGATACAGTGTGCTAAGCCACTCGGCCACTGAGGCTGGAGAGATGCCTGATACAGTGTGCTAAGCCACTCGGCCACTGAGGCTGGAGAGATGCCTGATACGGTGTGCTAAGCCACTCGGCCACTGAGGCTGGAGAGATGCCTGATACGGTGTGCTAAGCCACTCGGCCAGTGAGGCTGGAGAGATGCCTGATACAGTGTGCTAAGCCACTCGGCCAGTGAGGCTGGAGAGATGCCTGATACGGTGTGCTATGCCACTGAGGCTGGAGAGATGCCTGATACAGTGTGCTAAGCCACTCGGCCACTGAGGCTGGAGAGATGCCGTGTGACCTAAGATGTAGGTGCATCTTTAAACACCAAAAACAAACAAAATTATTAATTACAAATTTATTAATAGAAACTTAGACCTTCGTCTAAAAGTGTTTTGATATTTTATTTTATTGTTCAAATGGTTCCTACCACATACATGTATCTCACACCGATCACATCTGTTAGACGCCATGGTATGTCGTGCCTAGTACCATTTGCCAGAACTATGCTATCAGAAGTCAGTCTTTCCTGATGCTATCAGATTTTGGAACTACATCAGACGGTCATACATGGCCCTAACATCGACATGACAGCTTCAATACGGAAATGCAGACAGTCACCCTCTGATAGACTAGTACTGAGCATTTTGTAACCGCACTAACATAGTCACTTTTAGGTCATATGTAATTCGACTTTGTTGCACCCCCAATCACGTATACTAGTATACACCAGATTGGTGTCAGTACGTTTATTTATCGTCGCTACAGGTTGCGGCTTACCCATAGGAGCAACCCTCCTGAAGAGATAGTCATTTTAGATTTTTGGAGGATAGTGCAATGATACAGACAGAGACCCATTCCAGAGTCTCCTCTGGTACTTTTACGTGCATGGTGTACAGCACCGACACAAAACCTCGATTTAATGCCCAATTTGAAAGACTGTTAATTTTATTATGGTCAGATGGGGGTCGAACCTGCGATCCCTGGATTACCAGTCCAGCGTGTTACCACTGGACTACAGATCTGTCTGTGAAACCTATCTTGTCTAAAAAATATATTTATAATTCAGATTTCAAGCATCTGTGGTATGATGTACAATGTATGGATTCATGCATAATAATACGATACAGATTGATGCTTCTTGTCTGTACTTTCAGACATACTGAGGAATGTGGCCGGTAGCGACGAGTCTGTCAATAAATCGAGCATTTCTGTGCCATGCATGTAGGTACCACCACCAACTGCATCATGCCGCCAATCTACAATTGTCCATCAGATTACAGCTGTGGTCAACTCCCGAACGATGCAAGATGTTCTTCAGTACTTCTAATCACACAGAAATGTGGGACAGAGCACTCATAGGTGATGATAAACATTCTAGAAAGCCTTCTGATGTAAAGAAAGAAGTGGTTGAACCTGATTTGAGACATTTAACAGTTTCTGACGATTCCTCGGGCTCAGAGACCTTCCGGAAAACCGAATCAAATTCAGCCTTTTTAGCAACCTCGAAAAGAGCATATCATCGTCGTAGTAACTCTAGTGGTTTAAAGTCGGATGTCAGAGATAGTAGTATTAATGATACAACTGTTCAGCATGTTGAAATTGTTAAACCTGTTGCTCAAACAGTGAACGATATATGGACCTTTGAACCAAATGGTTTTCGGAATATAAACGAAATTCGGGTTCCTGTAGTTGGAAATATGAAATTAAATACGATCGTAGCTTTAACACGTATAGTCATGTCAAAATCTGATCATATATATCGATTTGTACATGAATCAGATTTACGTGACCTCATAGCAATTGATAGAAAACTGTCGGTGAAATGTGCACGTCGGACAAACGCAAAATCATTTATTAGCATGAAGAACATGCATTATCTTCGAGCAAATCATTATGCAAAACGTTTGCCGATGTCATTGGTCTGGATGAGACGTACACTGTTGAACAGGAAGTCAGATAATTTGTTGTTGAGGCACTGTAGGTTCCATAGTTCTGCTGGGAGTGTGCGCACATCATGTGACCAGCGTGATAATTCTTGTGTTGTTAGACAGCTGCCGCCGTGGAGAATTTTGTTCTTTGGTACAGATGGCATAGCTCTTCACACACTGAAGGATTTGTATGCAAACATGTACGTATTAGTTTAAATTTAAATTTATTTTAGCTCGATTGCGAAACAAGTTCTTACAACTTATATTGATCACTCTCGAGACCTCGTTCCTGGTGGAATCCATCGCCACGAGGGAGAGAAGAAGCAACGTGGAATTTAAATGCCTTACCTAACGGATCCTGTGGGGTTCGAACCTCAGGCCTTTCGCACCGGAAGCGAATGTGCTCTCACTGCGCTATCATAATTTCCATGTCCTGTGTTGATTTTGAGGCGCGATGAGGTTAGCCCCTAGAAAATGTTGCAAACTTTCAGTGATTGATCAAAGTGTTAGTAAGACAGTACATATTGGTGAAATGGGATGATGATGATTGAGCTTATTTACCCTCGCCTCCGGCAAACCATATGGGCGAGGTGAATGGGAGGAACGGGTTCTAAGTTATATAGGTCTGCCCGCAAAAAAAGGCAATTAAAAGGGCCAAGGGACAGGGCAGGAAAAAAACTATACGGAGGCAATCACTCATTTTCTCACTCCTGCCAACAATTTTGTCTAAAGGAATAGTAGTTGAGCCCTGTCGATTGTAATATACAGTCAAACCTGTGTTAGTTATTACCTCCATTAAGCAGCCAACCTGTATTAAGCAGCCAGTTTTCAGATTCCCAATATGTTGTTTTATTATACATTTGACCTCTATTAAGCAGCTACCTGTTCTAAGCACCCACTATCTGTAATTCCCTTAGCTGGCTGCTTAAGACAGGTTTGACTGTATAACAGTATTGCAATATGTTTTTTGTCGTATTCCGTTTTAAACTTTATTTGTTTTGCAACGATTGCGAAGCAAGCTTTAACAACTTATACTAATCACTCTTGTTGGCGCGGATGAAAGCGTAAATGTGGTCATTCGTGTGGGAGGAAACCGGAGTACCAGTCCGATCTGGCAACCACCGTACCATCTCACATACTTCCCGGTCCGAGGATCGAACCCGGGTTGTATTGGTAAGCGAGCACACTAACCACTGCTCTAATCGGACAGCCAAAGTAGCACACTTGTCATAAATTCTGACCCAAACCGCTTTTCTAATAAGTAATACTGTATGCACTTGTAAAATAAATCTAATACATAATCAACTCCGAATTGTCTAGATACACGTTCTACAAACTGGAGAGTCCGCCTTCGTGGTCGAGTGGTTAAGGTCGCTGACTTGTATACCACTGTAACATATCATCACTGATGTGTCACGGGTTCGAGCCCCGCTCAGGCCGTGTCTCATTTATATGAAAAAGTTGGCAGTTTCTTACGGAGGTTGGTGCACCCAAGTACTGGTTAACCGCTGGAGCCTGCCCAGGAAAGGTGTTGTTAGGTAAACTGCCCGCTGGCGATATAGCCCAAAATGAAGCTGCTGCAGGCTTAAAACCCGAAATATAACATAACAAACTGGAGAAAACCCACCTGTCCGATCTGGCGACCATCGTGCCGTATTGTTACGCCCTTATAAAGATATCAATTTTTTCTATACAGGACTGGTAGAGGGTCATTAGTAGAAACACTAGAGGTTGTTACGGTCAAAGAACAGGTATTTTTTCATTTACATGTAGCAAAGATTTACCCGATGTCGGCTGTCCGATTAGCGCGCTCGCTTCTCACCAATGCAACCCGGGTTCGGACCGGGAATCGGACTCTGGCCAGGTTGGTTTTCTCTGTGTACTCCGGTTTCCTCCCACACGAATGACCACATTTACGCTTTCATCCGTGCCAACGAGAGTGATTAATATAAGTTGTTACGCTTGTTTCGCAATCGTTGTAAAATAAATAAGTTTAAACTTAAAGATTTACCCGTATCACCTACGCACTCAGTATCCTTCTTAATACACTGTTAACAGTTAAAAACATACTTCTTTTATGCTTTCCCATGAATGATGCGAGTTTTCTCAGTGAAAGAAAATGCTATCTTTCACTGATTTGAAACAGTGGAAGATGGCTTGTTTTATTTATTTCTCACTGCCTAAGGGAACATTTTAGAGTGCGATGTGGGTGAAATAGTCGCCCTAGGGACCCTGGCTTCGCCCACTGCGCTATCACGACTTCGATTATTGAAACCTCTACAGTATGTTATAAGAGTTTGACACCTTTTTCAACCCTATATACAGACGGATCTGTTGTCCAGTGGTATCATGCTGGACTTGTAATCCAGGGATCGCAGGTTCGATCCTCCGTCTAACCCTAATAAAATTAACAGTCTTTCAGATGGGACTTTAAACACCGAGGTCTGCCGTGCACGTAAAAGAACTAGAGGAGATTCTGGAATGGGTCTCTTTCTGTATCATTGCACTATCGTACAACAATCTAAAATGACTATTCTCTTCAGGAGGCGTCGCTCATATGGGCAACCAGTAGCGACGATAAATAAACGTAAAACACTGTCATGCTCGTGTATAATTTCTTGTCTGATTCCGTTGTAATAACGGATCTAGATTCGTTTCATATTTTGAGAGTTCTCGCTTAAATAAACGTAAAACACACAACACTATATTTTTGCCATGAGAGGTAATGTCTATCACACTTTGTTTCCTCGCAATTTCGCTCAAGACACGGTATCAAAACTACGTAGGCACATTGAATTTAAGGTCAAATGAGAGTCATTAGTCAGTTACTGCCCCTGAAAACTCATGAAAATAGATTGGTCCTCTTAAGTGGCTTCCTCTGTTTTTATCGTTGTTTCCTTTGCATCACATGCTATCTGTTTTCTTATCTTATAATTATTAAATTACTAAATCTCGACAGATATCCTACAGCCTATCCAATGGATACTTTACTGTAGAAGTGGATTATAAATTAATTAACATGATTTTGATAAAATCACATTTATCATACCGCAACATGTGGTTAGGGAACACCAATAAAAACAAAGGCTTTCAACTAAAAGGACCAATACGTATTTCGGGTTACATCGGACGTTATCTATCGAAAACCCAGCAGCTCTAGTATGTAATTTGTTCAGTGTACGTGTATTAAAGCGACACTACATCTCTTAGTTTGAAGCGACACTACATCGGTGAAAACACAAATTTCTACAGAATGTATTTTCCTATTATATGGTACCGTCTCCGTAGCCCAGTGGTTAAGGCGTCCGCCTACGGAGCGGGAGGATGAAGGTTCGAATCTCGTCAGGGGTTCGTTCTGATATGGCCGGTTGGTGAGCCGCCAGCTAGTTAAATATTGGTTACCGATTGCCTACCAGCCTGGCGTCTGGCACACAAGCATGTGATTCGGGAAGTACTGATGTTCATAAAAAAAGAGGTGTCTCATAAGTCAGAAATGGCTGGCCCTTTAAATAGGGGTGTCTCATAAGTCAGAAATGGCTGGCCCTTTAAATAGGGATGACACTATAATAAACAAATGGCTGGCCCTTTAAATAGCAAATAATAAACAAACACTTTTATATGGTATTATTCTTTTCCAAGTATTTGCCTCAAAAACTGAGTATTTCAACTAATAAACAAACGTCGTATACGCGGTTTGTTGACATAACAAAATAATGTAAATAGGGTTGAGGTCGACATCCCAGCGTAATACAACTCGTGTATCATGAATAACATGATTTATGGAACAGATTTGCCGTTTTATATCTCACATTTGTGCCTATGTATATTTATTTGTAGACTAATCGTAGTTAAATTATCCCTAAATGACATTACCTCGCATTTAGTATAGACTCCGATGACTGTTATATGAAATCCTACTTTCAATTTGAAACGGTTGTAGTCCACAAAAACACTGTTTATTGATTCCATGTTAGTGTCATCCTACTTTCAATTTAAAAAGCTTGTAGTCCACAAAAACACTGTTTATTGATTCCATGGTAGTGTTCGAATGTATTCGGAAGAATTTGTAGTAGCAATGCATTTATACGTGAAAAAATGCATTTTATATGATTTTTACGATATAATGTCGCTTTAATGTTACTGAACACAATTGTTTTTATATTGTTTGCAGCGTGCAGTGAGGAAGTTTGCTGAGAGTGTACATTTGACGATTCACGAGTGGCCAATCAAAATAGAGACGGGAAAATACGATGTCGGAGTACTCGTGTCGTTTGGTCATCTCATTCCAGATTCTGTGATACACATGTTTCCATAGTAATTATAGTCCCAGTAACATTTCTACATTCAGTTGCGAAATAATAATTAGCCCAATGTTTGTGTGCCAAGAATCAGAGGCATTGCTGGTTGTTAACCTACAAGAGGACATTGTCAGCCTTTCTAATCACACAAGGTCAGAGCTCAAGCAAGAGGGCGATTCGTGCGAAATAGTCGCTTTATTTTCCTTAGCTTCGCCGATAATAGACAGGGCGACATTCATTTTGCCTTTTTTATGGGGCGCATATTTGCTAATTAGTGGTAATCCGTTTGTCATTTGACAGTCTCTAAATACACACCATGAGGCATAAACTTATCTCTCCCAACATTCCGATGTTGATTACCACTGGTTCTGTTTAGGATCAACATTACCGGTACATATGCCCAATGCTACATTACAATTATATCCATTATTAGTGGAAGTCGTGATAGCGCAGTGGATGCGCGTTCGCTTCAGGTGCGAAATGTCCGGAGTTCGACCCCCGCTGGGACCGTTACGATTGTGCCCTTAGGCAAGGCTTTTAATTTCCACGTTGCTTCTACTCCCTCGTGGCGAGGTATTCCATTAGGAATGAGGTCTCGAGAGTGATTAATATAAGTTGAACAAACTTGTTTCGCAATCGAGCTAAAATAAATTAGTATAAAACAAAATAATAATTATATACACTTTTCTACATACAATAGTTCATATATCCTGCAAGCATCAACAATATACCCTTAATCTTAGAAACCTCCTAAGCAAGTTGGTCTTGCTTGAGCCCTGAATGCCCGTCAGTCCGTCCCTCAACAATAACTCTGACCAAAAACCCTCCTAAGCTGCTATTCCGATTTTTGAAATACTTATCAGCTCCAGTCTTAGTATATACATGTATACTGAGTGGCTGGACACTACTGCACCCATCATGCAAATATCTAACTTTCGCACTGTTTTTGCGTTTATTTATTATCACTAACTGTTGCCCATATGAGCGACACTTCCAGAAGCGATTAGTTATTTTAGAATTTGGTGGATATTGCAATGACACAGACAGAGACCGTCCGCCTCCGTGGTCGAGTGGTAAAGGTCGCTGGCTTGTATATCACTGTAACCTATCATCACTGATGGTCATGGGTTCTAGCCCCGCTCAGGCCGTGTCTCATTTATATGAAAATGTTGGTAGTTTCTTACGGATGTTGGTGCACCCAAGTACTGGTTAACCACTGGAGCCTGCCCAGGAAAGGTGTTGCTAGGTAAACTGCCCGCCGGCGATATAGCCCAAAATGGTGCTGATGCAGGCGTAAAACCCGAACTATAACATAACAGACAGAGACCTAGTCCAGAGTCTCTTCTGGGCCTTTTACTGCATGAGAATAATATTCTGTATTAAACATTTCAGTGGAATTTTAAATATGCAACCGATCTGTTGCCACGATGACATGAGAATAATATTTATGTTTTAAACATTTCAGTGGAATTTTAAATATGCACCCAAGTCTGTTGCCACGATGGCGTGGTGCCTCGCCAATTATTCACACCATTCTAAATAGGGATGAAGTAACGGGGGTGTCAATTATGGAAATACGACCTAAACAGTAAGAATAATTATATAGTACATTGTATACCATATTTACCCACATATAAGTTGACAATATAATTATATAGTACATTGTATACCGTATTAACCCACATATAAGTTGACAATATAATTATATAGTATACCGTATTAACCCACATATAAGTTGACAATATAATTATATAGTACATTGTATACCGTATTTACCCACATATAAGTTGACAATATAATTATATAGTACATTGTATACCGTATTAACCCACATATAAGTTGACAATATAATTATATAGTACATTGTATACCGTATTTACCCACATATAAGTTGACAATATAATTATATAGTATACTGTATTTACCCACATATAAGTTGACAATATAATTATATAGTACATTGTATACCGTATTTACCCACATATAAGTTGACAATATAATTATATAGTACATTGTATACCGTATTTACCCACATATAAGTTGACAATATAATTATATAGTACATTGTATACCGTATTTACCCACATATAAGTTGACAATATAATTATATAGTATACTGTATTTACCCACATATAAGTTGACAATATAATTATATAGTACATTGTATACCGTATTTACCCACATATAAGTTGACAATATAATTATATAGTATACCGTATTAACCCACATTTAAGTTGACAATATAATTATATAGTATATTGTATACCTTATTTATTTTTTTAATTCCATTTTTTTATTTCTCTATCAACATACATAAATACAAAATCAATATATGTTAACAATACAATGTACTAACATAAATTAATGTCTTTTATATAGTATTTCCATGCTAAATCGCAGATACATTAAATATCAATACAATGTATACATATGATGGAGAGAAAATTTCATTACATTTTTTGAAAGAGAGAGAGAAATATAGGAGAGGAGAAATCGTGTGGATGGTTGAGTATCTACTATAACATTTAAAGATTAGTTAATTAATGTGGTTCAGGAACGGTCTCCATTTTAGCGTGAAAGTAGTATGCTTGTTTTTGAACAATGCAATTGTTCATCTATTTTTATTTTATACTTAAAATATGCAACAAGTTGGTATACTCTTCTCACATTTACATTTGAATATGAAGTATTTAGCAAGCATTATAATATAATTAATGTTCATTTCATATATTTTGTTATTGTGGCTGAAATTACAAAGCGAAAAGCATTCACAATTTAATTGAACTAAATCATCTGTTCTTAAAAAAATCTCAAAATGTCTGTAATTTTTATCCAGAAATCCTGTATAAGATGACATTCCCAAAACATATGAACGTTAGAATCATTTTGCATTGTGCAAAAATCACACAATTACGACACAACTATATTACATTTAAATAGGAAACTGTTGTTCGGAATAATATGCGTTAGGTATTTATATTGAAATTCTCTCAGTTTAGTTTCAATAGTTACTTTAATCGGTTGTGTGAATATTTTCTTCCAGTTAATATCGACTAAAGATAAGTTATTTTCCCATTTTTTGGCTTGCTTAATAATCTCAGGCTTAGACCTTTTTGTTAATATTGCATAAATAAGTTTACATACGTTTGTATGTTCATTTATTTTTGTTATTAAATTTTTAGGAGATGTATATGTTATTGGTTCTGATCTTAACTGTAACTTCCATGCTTGAGGTACACTTGTCACAAGAGTGTAGTATTTCAAATATTCTCCCGGGGTGATATTATAGAGTTGCATTATTTGTGGAAACGAATAAAATTGATTTTGTCTGTAATTGTATATATGTTCTATATATTGAATCCCCTTATTAAACCAGTCTTTATAAAAATATATGGAATTATAATGTTTCTTTATGTACGAATTGTGTCAAAGTAGTTGTTTGGATATGTTTTCTACCGTTTCCACGTAATTTGCACTTGACCATGCCTTTAATATTTCTTTTAAAAACTGAGATTTTATTTCAAAACGTGAAATGTCAGTTGAACTAACATTACTTTTAAAAACGAAATCATTTCCATATTTCTCCAGCATATTTTCATACATTTGTACTCATTTTGATTCTTTTTGAAATATTATTCGTTTTATCCAACTAGCCTTTAATAATGTAACAAAGTTTTCTATATCCAACATTCCCCCCCCCCTTTCATAGTCTTGGTTAATTTGTGTTCTAGCTATTTTATCAGGTTTATTATTCCACAGAAATGTATGCATGACATTTTTTAATTCTTTAAGTGTATGGTCATTTGTATTACTTAAAACTGTTAAGGGAGATATAAGTTTCGGGAAAGCAAATGTTTTTAATACTGTTATTTTTCCTATTAAAGACAGGTTCCATTTGTTCAAACATCGTTCGAACGATATCATTTTATTTGTTACGTTAAGATGTTGCATAGTATTGACATTATTACTGAATGTTATTCCCAAAGTAGTTGCTTGCTCTGACGTCCAATTAAATTTCTTCTTTTTACAGTATATTCTTTCACTATGTCTCATCAAACCTACTCTGAGAACGGTGCATTTGGATTTGTTCAACGTTAAACCTGATATAATTCCAAAGTCATCAAGTGTAATTGATTAATGTAGTAAATGATTGTTCTGAACCATCTAAGAGGAAACTAGCATCATCAGCAAAAAGTGTTTGTTTTATGTCGATTCCGTGCGCTTTTATTCCAGATATATCCGTGTTATTGTTGACTTCAATAGATAATAATTCTATACATATAATGAAAATATATGGCGAAAGTGGGCATCCTTGGCGTACACCCTGTTTTATTTGAAAAAGGTCTTGACATATGTCCATTATTGGGCTATACAAGATTTGGCATCTTTGTAAAATGATTTTATCCAATCATTTGTATTGAGACCGAAATCTTCAAGACATTTGTACATAAAACGGTGGTCGATACTGTCGAATGGTTTATTAAATCTGAAAAGAATATCAAGCCATTGTTTTCATTTACATAATTAATAACCTCTTCAATTGTTCTAACATTTTCACCAATGTATCGCCCTTTTATGAAACCGGTTTGGTCAGTACTTATAATAATATCTAAAAATGGTTTAATTCTATTTGCAATTGCTTTTGTTGCTATTTTGTAATCTACATTAAGGAGTGATATTGGTCTCCAGTTATTGATTGATAGGAGGTCTCTGTCCTTCTTTGGTAACATTGTAATAATACTTTGTTTTTGTAATTCAGACAACTCGGTTTTTTTTCCCGGTTTTTTTTCTAAAGAATAATTTCGTCCGCCTCCGTGGTCGAGTGGTTACGGTCGCTGACTTGTATACCACTGTAACCTATCATCACTGATGGTCACGGGTTCGAGCCCCGCTCAGACCGTGTCATTTATATGAAAAATTTGGCAGTTTCTCACGGAGGTTGGTGCACACAAGTACTGGTTAACCGCTGGAGCCTGCCCAGGAAAGGTGTTGTTCGGTAAACTGACGGCCGGTGATATAGCCCAAAATGGTGCTGATGCAGGCGTAAAACCCGAAATATAACATATAACAATTGATATGCTGTGTCTCTACGGTTAAGATCCGGGATACCTCGTATTTTAATATTATTTCTCCTGATGTATTGTTCGGATTCATTCTCAAACTGCGTTCTGTCGTTGTTAAATGTTTGAATTGTCTCTTTGAGATCATCATTCTCGCATACCTTATTCGTAATGCTTGTCTCCAATGTCGCAATTTTTGTTTTCAGACGGTCATTTTCTTGATCTCTGTCAAATAACATGCCCTCTAGAATTTCCATTTTTTGTTCCACTGATTTCAATTGTCCATCCTTTATTTCTCTAAGTAATTCTTTCATCGTTTCTCTTAGGGACCCATCACCTTTTATTATTACATTTTCAAACCTTTCATTTATTTTCTTTATTGATCCGTCTAATTTTTCAAGTTTATGTTTTTCATTTGTGACATTAGTTCTGTTGTATCCATGTCCGATACTGCGGATTGAATGGTGTCCATCTTTTTCTGCTTCTTTTTCTTTTGTTTTCCTTTTTTCCCCTCCTCAATTGTACTTAGTTCTAATTCACTAATACTTGAGTTCTCACTACGTTTTCATTTTGAATCATCTTCAATCAATTTTACATTGTCCGCCATACTATTATTTCATTTTGGCGTGAGGCCTTTGTGAATCATAATTTTGGATTCAAATTTCTTCATTACCTTTCTAAACAACAAGCTTCAAAATGTCACCGATTAAAAAAAATGTCTTACTATGTATCATATCCTATTTCCATTCCTTTCTGTTCACAAATATTAATAAAATATCATATTTTAATAAGAGCTGATATTATTTACATATCGTTTATAGGTTACACCGTAACCGTATGCCGTATTTACCCACATATAATTATATAGTATATTATTTACCGTATAATTCCAACTCGGTGGTCGACTTGTATATATCACTGTAAAATATCATCACTGATGTCACTGGTACGAGCCCCACCCCCAGACCGTGTCTCTTTATACGATAAATATAGCCAGGATGGTGCTGATGAAGGCGTAAAACCCAAACAAACATTATATACTGTATGTTTACTCACATAAGTTGACCCTAAGTTCGCCATATCCACTACACCATGGAGGCTCCATCGCGGTGATTGTAGTGTCCTTAGACTTAGACAAGAAACTTAATCCACATAAATCCACATGGGCCTACACACGTTTGTGTAATTGTTATATTATTTATGTTTTTCCTGTTACCTATTTCTCCGGTTTTCATTTCCAGTTTTGACATTGGTCCTCTACTGTTACAAAGACAATTTGTAGTACCACAAAGGAGTACATCCTTCCAATTGGCTGATATTCTTGGACGATTCGGGGCTAGCATGGTAAACAGTTTGACCTTTAATATTTATACTTAGTTTATTCAAATTTATTTTAGCTCGATTGCGAAACAAGTTCTTTCAAATTATATTAATCACTCTCGAGACCTCATTCCTGATGGAATCGCCATGAAGAGGCAATGTGGAATTTAAATGCCTTGTCTAAGGTCACAAGCGTAACGGCTCCAGTGGGGCTCGAATTATTTATACTTGACTATGTTTAATGAAATAAATAAATATTGTTTAATCTAACATAGCACGCTGTAGCTAGGCGAAATGAGCAGATAACAAATGTGTAATATTATACTTATTATTCCTAGAAAGTAGAGCTTGCGACATTTCATATATTCTCATTTTGCTCTTTGAATGTCTCCGTTTTAGGTATCGTACAAATATTCATTAGTATGAAATATATAACTTATTTATTTTACAACGATTGCAAAACAGGATTTAGTAGCCACTATATTAATTGCTCATGTTGCCACGGATGAACACGATTTTGCGTTCATTTGTGTGGCAGGAAACGGGAGTCCCTGGAGAAAACCTATGTGTATGAAATGGCGACCACCGTATCATATTACATACTTCCCGAATTCAGGGTTCCCTCTGTCTGAATGTTTGTCTGCGCCACTTCTGTCGCCAATTGAAAAACACTGGAGCCAACTATGAGCCATATAGTTCACAAATAAATATTTGAAGCCATGATGTTGGTTTTTCGCCAATTCACAAAATTTAGCGCCAATATTTGTTTTTTGACATAATTGGCGTGGGGAACCATGCCCGATGAGTCCGAGGATCGAACCAGGGTTGCATTTGTGAGTAGCGAGGGTGCTAATCACTAATCAGACAGCCATCGTACTGCATGGTCAACTGCATGTGACTCTATATAGCTATGCAGGGTGCCAGTCAATGTATGTATGCAGGGTACCAGTCAATGTATGTATGCAGGGTACCAGTCAATGTATGTATGCAGGGTACCAGTCAATGTATGTATGCAGGGTACCAGTCAATGTATGTATGCAGGGTGCCAGTCAATGTATGTATGCAGGGTGCCAGTCAATGTATCTATGCAGGGTACCAGTCAATGTATGTATGCAGGGTGCCAGTCAATGTATGTATGCAGGGTACCAGTCAATGTATGTATGCAGGGTACCAGTCAATGTATGTATGCAGGGTACCAGTCAATGTATGTATGCATGGTACCAGTCAATGTATGTATGCAGGGTACCAGTCAATGTATGTATGCAGGGTACCAGTCAATGTATGTATGCAGGGTACCAGTCAATGTATGTATGCAGGGTACCAGTCAATGTATGTATGCAGGGTACCAGTCAATGTATGTATGCAGGGTACCAGTCAATGTATCTATGCATGGTACCAGTCAATGTATGTATGCAGGGTACCAGTCAATGTATCTATGCAGGGTACCAGTCAATGTATGTATGCAGGGTACCAGTCAATGTATATATGCAGGGTACCAGTCAATGTATGTATGCAGGGTACCAGTCAATGTATCTATGCAGGGTACCAGTCAATGTATGTATGCAGGGTACCAGTCAATGTATGTATGCAGGGTACCAGTCAATGTATATATGCAGGGTACCAGTCAATGTATTTATGCAGGGTACCAGTCAATGTATGTATGCAGGGTACCAGTCAATGTATGTATGCAGGGTACCAGTCAATGTATCTATGCAGGGTTCCAGTCAATGTATGTACTGGGTACCAGTCAATGTATGTATGCAGGGTACCAGTCAATGTATGTATGCAGGGTACCAGTCAACATAATTATCGTGTTTGTTTTACAGATGTTGGAATGCCTGAAGGATCTTCCCAAACTGGAGAGATTTGAACACGAGCAGGATGACAGTGGGATAACTTACGGTAATATGTCGTAGAGAATTGTGGTATTTGTTTAAAGCCCCACTTGGTACCTCTCACCGATATACTATAATAGGTCATTTGAGTAGTCATGGAGAGAGGAATTGAATCATAAATTACTTATATACCGACTGACCTGAATCATAAATTACTTATATACCGACTGTCCTGAATTATAAATTACTTATATACCGACTGTCCTGAATTATAAATTACTTATATACTGACTGTCCTGAATCATAAATTACTTATATACCGACTGTCCTGAATCATAAATTACTTATATGCCGACTGTCCTGAATTATAAATTACTTATATACTGACTGTCCTGAATCATAAATTACTTATATACCGACTGACCTGAATCATAAATTACTTATATACCGACTGACCTGAATCATAAATTACTTATATACCGACTGACCTGAATTATAAATTTCTTAAAAACCGACTGACCTGAATGATAAATTTCTTATATACCGTCTGTCCTGAATCATAAATTACTTATATACTGACTGACCTGAATCATAAATTTCTTATATACCGACTGTCCTGAATCATAAATTTCTTATATACTGACTGTCCGGAATCATAATAAATTATTTATATACCGACTGTCCTGAATCATAAATTACTTATATACCGACTGACCTGAATTATAAATTTCTTATAAACCGACTGACCTGAATGATAAATTACTTATATGACTGTCCTATTTCATAAATTACTTATATACTGACTGTCCTGAATCATAAATTACTTATCTACCGACTGTCCTGAATCATAAATTACTTATATACTGACTGTCCTGAATCATAAATTACTTATATACCGACTGACCTGAATCATAAATTACTTATATACTGACTGTCCTGAATCATAAATTACTTATCTACCGACTGACCTGAATCATAAATTACTTATATACCGACTGTCCTGAATCATAAATTACTTATATACTGAATGTCCTGAATTATAAATTACTTATATACTGACTGTCCTGAATCATAAATTACTTACCTACCAACTGACCTGAATCATAAATTACTTATATACTGACTGTCCAAAGTCGATAGTTACTGGACATCAGATGGACGCATTCTCTATAAACTAAATGCTACTGATCGAGTACGCACCATCAGACGCATAAACGACATTGATCCGCTACTACCAGACCCAACAATGCAAAACCCGTGGAGCACCGGCAACCGTTCCAACCCCTCCAACCGCAATACATCTGCTGACACGGAGGGTGTTGATGACTAGACTAGATACAGACTATCAATCAAACAGATTACTGACTATTGTAATTTTAATCTTTATTATGTATGTAGAGTGTGCAACGGTTTGCTTCACCTTATCAATGTACTTGATCAATGTCATTGTATTTGAAAAACCATATGTCATAATATATGTGTATAATGTATTTGCTTGACATC